>JAGDQP010030549.1:0-22536 GCA_022664845.1 Lepisma saccharinum | reverse complement strand
TGTTTAGCCACGTGTGTGGTCATAAAGGTATAACTGTAACTCTCCTCGCTCTTCCCAATCCTTCCCTTTATATATTCCCAAATCAACAATGTGTGCGCAGTACAAGGTAATTTGTCACTAGACAGAAGCGTGAGAAGGCTCAAGAAACACATATTCACTATTTCATTTACAACTTTGCATACCCAAAGATACCGACATTTAACATTAGACAACCTGCTCAAATCGTCGTAAAGAATGCACAAAAAAAATGAATATAAGGAATTAGAATTATTTATAGAAAAAAACAATTATTACTACAGGCATAGTTTGGTTGCGTTTATTTACATTTAAATTACACGTAAATATTTAAAGGACAAACATTAATTTTTTTTGTCCAAGAATCTTGTCATCCTCAAAACTAATGTGACTGCTCGTACTTATTAGCGATTCAGTTCGAATATTAGAAGTTTTTAAAAAATAATAATTTGCAAGACGGGATGATGATATCAACAAGGGTATAATTGGATCCAACCACGTATATGTAAATCTAACCGTATGTAGTATTTTTTTTTTTTAAGTTATGTATGTGAACGCTAGCCCAAAGCCAATGGGTAAGGACGTCGTCTCCTTTGATAGATGTTTGCAGTCTCCACCGGATACAGACAGAGATGCCTTCAGTTGTTTACCCCGCCGGTCGTTTCTCTAGAAGTTTGCTAATGCCAGAACGCGTTCCCCATTAATTCCAAATCTCCCGACATCAAAGTAAGACAAAGACCCCCTTTCCCCTCCCCAAGGATCATTTATTTATTCGCACAAAAATGAGGTTCGAACCCGAGAATGGAATTCGAAACTGGTTTTTCAGACCCGCCATGAGATGAGAATGTCTTTCTCTGTGCGTATGTATACTGTTTACGTACATTGCATAGTGAAAAAGGCAATGTGTCTCAATGCCTTGAGATATGGACTTGTATTAGCAAGCAAAGAAGCCACAAGAGAATAATGAATATGCTGGAATTCTCCGTAGACAGCAATGGACGGTTAAAAGATCGATTATTTACGTGTTTCACGTCATATATTCTGTCGCCAAACATGTGTCTAGGAACTACGAAAATTCCGATACAGACGCGCCAGGAACTACTCATTGGAATGCTGTGACCAGAAGGACTTATTTGTATCAACGTCTGTTAAAAATTCATTTTAAGGTTAGACTTTTAACACCAATAGTTGTCTAAGATATTTGACTGAAATTTTCGTAATTAATCATATTATCAGAACAAACTTAGCAAATTAATAAACAAGAGTGATGATATAATGAATCTAACTTACTAAGTAGGATTGGTTTTCTAACAGGATATCCAGCATTTTCTCTGTACGTACGCCATTATCTAATGGATGGTAATGGTAGAATTGGTGGAATAAAGAAAGTGGAAGGAAACGGGAGAACTCAAGAAAACGCACGCACACAGTTTCTGTCCACCACAAAGTCCACATGGTACGAGCCGGGATCGAACTGAGGACCCCACGCACCAGAGGAGGGCGCTCTAACTCTGAGCCATCGCGGCCCCTCCATGAACAGCCGAAATTGCGTTAATAATAATAATAATGTAGTAAGAAATTACAATAGTTCGAAAAGGAATGATAGCCATAGAACTGAGGGATCGAGAACTGTAGTAAGTTTTGTGGAAGGAACAAATTCGGTTTCTGTCCGAATTTAATGTTTTGATGGGAAACAAAGAAATACAACTGGCAAGACATATTTCAACACACGTTAATATTATGTTGTCAATATAACCAGAAACCTTCAGGTGAATTATTTGTACTTATTTTTTGTCTTTTTTACCAAGCTAAATAGAAAATTATTTAATCACCTCATGTGTATAAAAAAAAGTGCCATTGGCGAATAAAAAAAGTTCTTGAATGCAATATTCTTTTAAGATTTCGAGAATACTGCGCTACATGATACTCCTTGACCAAAGACTTCCTGGAACGTTGTTATATCCCTCCCCCAGTTCTTTCTTCGGCTCTTGGTCTTTGGAGAGAAGAGGTTGAGGGGAGGGGGAGTGCTGAAGGTCGGCGGCATCCTTCCATAAGACCATTGACAGCTTCATTTCCATAATCGCTAAAGCAGAGTTGCATTCTTTTCTTCTGTCCCTTTTCATCAGAATAGTCGTTTCTTTTAATCTCTATTCTTATGGCTATCAAAACATTAAAAGAGAAAAAGAAATAATAATTCCACCCTTTCTTCTTTTCTCTCTTTCTCTCTCTTTTCGTGAGGTCTCTTTGTAAAAATTACGAACAGAGAAGAAAAGTCAACAGAAGATCCTGACAACCAAAGGGAAACACAAGGAGTGGTGAGATCATAGCAAGACCAGCTTCTTAATAGCTTTGTTAAGGCAGCTAAGGTATATAACCTGGACTCCTCTTAGAAGACATGGCGAGGCAAAACCTTTTTTTTTCTTAAAAAAGAAAGCTTTTGTTTGATTTGTTCCCTCTATCAAAGAAAAGCGATTCTCTTTTTTTTTTTTTTTTTGGACTTTACTCAATTCATTGTACCTACCTGTCTGGGGTAGCTGGATATATTTCCAGCTTCTTTTTTCTTTTCTCAAGATTTCGAACAAAGATGAGTGTAGGGTCTCCTGTGCTTTTTGAGACGAAATATTAGAGCCGTTTTAATCTGATTTTCCAGCCTCCGTAGAATTTTTTCCTTACCAGTTTCTGACTTGCTTTTCAAAACCATTACGCAGAGCACAGAAGTCTCAAGTCGTTTTGATTTCGATATAGATATGAGTGACAATCATTTAAAAAGGTCCTACGAATAACATAGGCTATAGTGATTGTCATATTTATAATCCACGGCGAACAACAACTTTCGGAGAAGCAGGCAGGGTTGTCTAATTTCCGAATTGCGATATTTATTGCTGATAAATCGAAGTGTGATCGATACATCAATATTGAAATATCAAAACTTTAGATCTCATTTGTATCGAGAAATCATGATAATCGAATATCGTTCATACCAGAAAACCATTCGAAATTGAAAAGCGGTTTTGAAATAATACCGTTCATATAAAAATATTCTTTAAAAAAATTGAATATATCTCATATCGAAATAGAATATCCTTCATATAAAAAAAAATGTATAAAAACGAAATAATTCGATATTCAGCATCAATAGTCGATGTCTCGATTTACCACATTTCTCGAATTTCGATATTTCGACATTTCACAATGAAAAATTTTGCACATTTCTAGAATCAAAGCATTTACCTAACCAGTATTTGCTTGGTGAAACTGGGAAGAAAACTCCACGACCAACCGGAGATGGTTTCGAATCTAGTCGAGCACATCAGTACTAGTTGTTTTCCACTGCGATACACTGGTTGGGTTTATTAATAAGTGTAAATACAGTATGCCAGTGTTTAACTTACCATAGTATTGAACTTAAAACACATTAAACACTCACAAGTTTTTTTGTTTTTTCCCCTAAACGCAACTTCTACCAACACTGCTTTCAACACAGTTTGCTACTTGATCCTAGAATTTATGTAACAGTGTTCAAGCTTGTTAAGGTTTTGAAATTTGTTAACGAAATAACAGAAAATATCTTACCCGTATACACTCGCATTTGATGCAATACATGACACCAAACGGTGGTCCTAGGTCAGCGAACCATGTAGAATCCAACTCATGGGTTTTCTTCGCGAATTGACATTCTGAAAAAACACCAAGAAAGAAAAATAAACTGCTTGAAAACCTCTCGAAAACAGAAATAACAAAGCATGCACGCTGATAAATTTTAATAATAACTGATAATGTTCCTAATATATTATTGAACGAGATAACTAAAAAAAATGCATCTATTAAATCATATCCCATGGCACTTCACCATAATTATAGGTTCGGAATAAAAAAATATCCTTCATAAATTTCTTTATGCTATATTAATTTAATAAAAATAATATTTATCGTGCAATTCCAGAACGAAAAAAAAAAAAAATATTTGTACCGCTTATATTATTTTTATTTCTGAGTGATTAATAGGTATGAAACATTATTTAAGTTTTTGGGCAAAAAAAAAAAAAAAACTGAAATCACTGATGACGATATGTCCTCAAATAATATCGCTAGCGTTACTCGATAGTTTCTGCTTGCGTATCGTGACTGCAGTCATGGTGTACAAGGACGGACACTTTTCCTCAGTTATTCTAGACGAATACCGAGATATTACCTTACATGAACACCAGACTTCTATTTTCCCCCTCTACAACGAAAATACGTTAATCTCGAAGCAGAGCAAAACCTTAAGAGGATGCACACAAAATTTCAAAATGTTTCAACTCCATTCGTTCCGTAACTAACGTTAGAGATGAATAATTTTAACATTTTTATTGTATTTGAGTGACACTAGAGGGAGAAAAGGTATGTGAAGCAATTTAAGAGAAACAGTTTCACACAGTATTTTCACACCATCATCCAGATGTCAAAGTTCATAGCTTGAGATTAGGATGGCGCCTCCTGTCTTACTGCGTGCTATTCTCAGTGACTCCATTCGGGCGAGAAAAACATGTATTTATTTTTTGAATGTCTGGTCAAGAGATCGCTAATTGAAATAAAAAGATGCAAAAAAAATCAGGACTATTATACAAAAATGTATTGATATACATGTATGCGTACTTGGGGCATATATGAGGACTGTCTCAGTGTTGCCAACAGTAAGCTATTAAAATTGGCTAGGCCAAGTTCTAAATGTGACTAAAATGCTATATTTCCTATGGAAAACATTGTCCCTTTTATGGCTAGATTGGAAGAAAAAAGTGGCTAAAACCGCATATCAAATCAACAAGAGAGAAAGCAAAAAGGTGGCTAAATGAGATTTCAACTTGACTGGATTTAGCCCACACAGTGGCCTGGTTAGCATCACTGGTCTGTCTAGAGATTAATGATCTTTTTATATTCATATATGGTAACATTGTAACAACAAACGAACGTCAATCCAAAAGTTACGTCGCCAACCTACCTCCAATGCAAGTTTCAAGCCAGTGATGCCAACCTGGCCACTTTGTGGCTAAATCTAACCAATTTGAAATTCTCGTTTAGCCACGAAAAATTGGATTTTTTTTTTCCTCAGCCACTTTCTACAGTCAAGTCATAAAAGTGACGACGTTTTCCTTTGGAAATATAGGATTTTAGCCGCATTTAGAATTTTCCCTAGCCAATTTTAATAGCTTACTGTTGGCAATACTGGTTAACGTGAGCAGCACTTGTGATACGGCAATCTTTTGTGTTAAGTTGAGAAAACATATCAATCAATTCCAATTTTCTAGAGAGAAAAAAAGATATTTGAAAAACCCATTTTTATCATTTGTGCACATAATATTGTTCTTGCAAAGATGAGATGTTACAACAGTAGGAAACAAACTTTGAGGAGGAACATGGAATAAAAATTAATGTAGAGAAACTATAAGCATACAAATAAGAAAATTGGAAGAGAGAAAGTAGACCAAGTATCGAATTTGAAGTATCTAGGATATGAAGTATTAGAAAAGAAATAAGAATGAGAATAGCACACAAAAAAAGTATGGTCAGAGTAATTTAACTACATTAATAAAAAAATAGAATCTGTCTCCATTTTATCCTAATGGAGACTAATTGTCAGATATCTTCTTCTTCACCAGGAATTCAATTATTTTGGTAAAACAGGAAAAATTATATAGATTAATATATATGAATTTCTGGTGGTCCAGCCAGACCACTAAATACGTTCCAAGCGTTGATTACTGCGATGTGGGAGGACGCTAAAACACAGTAGTGTTTCATTTCAAGACGAAAGTGAAGCAAAATTGACTCCTGTTGATTTAAAAAGAACACACACACACTTTTTGTACACTGCGACCGCACTAACCTCTCGGCCACCCCGAGGTTTAGCTACTGAAGTAGAAAATTTCGGCGTCGTTTTTTTTTTTTTTTTTTTTTTTTTTCTGTGCTATCGGGTGCAATACTCACGGTTTCGATCTCCACCTGAAAGAAACGCTGTTCAAACGCAACAGGGTACAATTAGGAAAGAACTGTAAAAGACAAAAACCTACCTTTTTCTCGGGGTCACCGCGTCGAAATCGGCTCACCGGCCCAGGTCGGGTCCCTTCCCGTCCAAAACTTGACCCGGTAACCCGTTTCAGCTCTGGGTTAGCTACGGGAATTACTGCATTTGGCTCTGAGCTGTTGGGAGAAGGAAGATTTGACCCCAACTATAAAAAAAAGAGCCCCGGTCATGGATTACCCCAATCCTTTTCCAAGTAGAATCCAATAATTTTGGGCATTAATGAAATGAGAAATCAAAAAGAAACTACAGTGCAAATCGGATTTCACGAATACTCTTATTTTGAAAGGACGGAAGGGCGTTAAAAAGTTTGTATAATGTAATTGGCTGTAAAATTCGTGGGAGTGACTCTTACGCAACAATGTTGCGCGTGTGTAAGTATCTCGGATTGTGTTCTTTGGCGGGAATCTGAAAGCGGCCGCTCTCTGTACAAATAATGACGCCAATTTGTCACGTGGCCGTGGGGAAAGGAAGTGTCTTGCTGGCACATTCTAACGCTTACTCTTCTTTTTGTACTTTTTGTACTGACATTTTTTGACGACACAGGAACTGCGCGACATACCAACCTTAAGCTTTTCCCGCCATACAGTGTTGCCAGGTACAGTAAGTAAATTTATCGTTGGTTTCTTTAAATTTTGTCTGTGTAAACATTTCCTTGGACAAATGAACTTTGATTCAGAATTAGACTTGTGATCAAAGAGATTTCCAGGTAGTGTGGTTTTCAAGGGTCACGTGAACTGTACCACAATTATAGGAAAAATAGTAATTAAAATCGGAGAATGATGAAAATGACGACTGCGATGAAGGTGATAACGCATTATTTCATACGTTGATCAAGGAGAGAGAATTACCCAGACTTCCTAACAGGGGCGTAACTACTATGGAGCAAAACCCCGCAATGTGCGGGCGACCCTTCCAAGGGGTCCTTCACCATAGCCTCTCAATGGGACGAACGACCTCCGGCTTTGGGTATTCTTTTGCGGGGGCGCCCATAAAATGTTGTCACGCATATGATTCCTAATCCTGTAGTTTCAATGTTTGACTTCTGATAAGCAGTCTTTAAGCAACGCGCATTCGAGTCCCGCTCACACCAGTCATTCTGAGTTCTGACTTCCTGTACGTTTTCCAAGGAAGTGTCTTGTTGAAATGCTCAAATGGCACCTAGATATAGTTCATGGCCGATATCTTTCCTGTTCCTATTCTTGAGAGGTCTGCAAGAAAAGTAATCTCTCTAGAATATGACGCGCTTTAGCCACGAGCGGGTCAGTCCATAATATATGTGTAAAGAAGTGGAGAAAAAAAATGTTTTGTTAATAAACCGTAGCTGTGAAGTTAATAGAAACTCAGCCTCTTTGATCTAGTAGTTATCCAGAGCCGGTTTAAAGTGGGGGTTAAAGGGACTTACAGCCCAGGATCCTCACTGACTCAGGACCCTGCCAAAGCTAAATCAATAACCTATGTCACTAGTAAGTAACCTAATTGTGTTTCACATACTTTTCGGTTGGCGCACTAGTGTATGAAACTCAGGAATTATTAACATTATTCTCTTTGTCCGGGTTATTCGCTTTGCCCGTCCTTCCTCTACTAACAAGAGTCAATTGCCCACGGCCACCCAAATAGCTTAATACAACACTGTTAATGTCAGACTTCAGATCGCCACGCGTGTTCCAGTACTCCTGCGGTCATACTGAACGACGTTTTCTAAGATGTTCCACAGCCCACCTTCTCCATTCTTGCCCCGGGGCTGAGAAGTGCTTGCAAAAAGACGTTATCCCTCATGCGTCGTGTTAGACCGCATCTGCCTGCCTATCCCATAGAAATTAAATAATAAAACAAAGTAAACAAAAGTTTTCCGAGGAGCAGCCTCGATCACAGCTAAAAGTATAGCAGAAAAGCTGCGATCAAAAACGGTTCTTTCCATTAGTTCTACAAATTAATTCTCATTCACAAAACTAGGTTAGTTAAACAATCTTTATTCTCTTCATCATGTTGGTACATAAGGAGCGGACAGGGTGACGTGTACCATTGGAAAACACATTCGATTCGTAGGTATCCGCCTTATATAGCAGTCTGATTTCTTTTTTAAGAATAACACCATGAGGCTGACAAGACAGAGGCTTACAGAAATGCAGTTTCTCTCCGTCATTCAAGGAGAGATATTGGCGTCCTCTGGCCTTTCCCCTGCCCGTTTACCTCTCTGCTCCTTTGATACGATGACATATAAGCTAATGCAAAGGCATTATAAGTATTTTATTTCGCCCTCTCTCTCTTATAAAGACCTGTAGAAAGTCTTGACCCGCTTTGTAACAGCACAAACATATTAAGACAAGCGGAACCCTTCACATAGCATGCAAAAGTTGGTCCAAGTCTGCGCTTTCTCCGAGTCATATGTGTACACTCGAACTAGCGTAGCGTGATTACGAACATGTAGACACAGACACAATCACACTACTGCCAAAGGTCGGATAATTCTTGACAGCCGTTGTCTGTTTATAAAGAAAGGAAAAAAAAACTGTTATTCCTTACAGAATATCATAAGACATTTCGGTAACTGCTGATTTTACTGATGTAAAACTATAGAAGGTAGCGGTCCTGCATTATTGTATATAAGGCCTGGTGGGATTGATTGAAACCAGGCATACTGTCAGGGATACCAGCCACGAATTCAATCCTAAGTTCTCTCGATCATAAGGGAAGCACGCTTTTGCTGAACAGCCAGGCAATCCACTATAGAAAAGAGCTTACATCAAAGCAAGATATATATGCCTACTATGAAGTACAAACCAATGAAATTTCGCAATAGGACTGCTTTGAAATGTTTATATATAGGTCCTGGATAATAACCATTGGTCGCATGGGTACCACGGTCACCTTTGCCGCATGTGCTTCCTGGTTCAAAGTCGGTAAGGAGTTGTTAAACGCATCGATAAACAACTGTATAAGATAATCCTTTAAGAGTGTGACGCTATGTTAGAATACGTTTGGTAACACCAGATCCAAACTTCCCACCTCTTTCACACAATACTTAATAACATGTAAGACAATTTATTTTTCTGGTAACACTGCTTGTATAAATGTCATTAGCTTTTTTTTCCCATTTAGATCTTACGTCAACACTTTTTTTTTTGTCTTTAGAGACGGGTGGAAGGGGCTTCTTTCTTTGGCCCACATTCTAGTCTAAGGTTCGAGGCGAAGGTCTCTGTGGCCCAGTAGCTCTCTGACTCTATGTTAAAACATAACTGTTGAAAGAGAGGGAAGACAGCGAACTATATTTAGCAAGGTGATGAGATTCCTGTGTCAATATCTCTTCAGCCACTCTTTTAAGGAGGTGACGTATACCGTCTACCTCTTACCTGCATTGAACGATTCTATTCCTTAAAACTAAGACAGATTTCCTGCTAGAAAAGCGATCGATCACAAGATCCATTTGATTGCTTATACAGTAAGACGAAATTATTTTTCATGGTGTGTCTTTTGTTGTCATTAGTAATGTCAATGATGCCTTATACTGATTAAACCAACTACTTGAGACCCATCGCCGTATTTGAATATAAAATTCAATGTAATGTCGTAAACAAACTGGCAAGATTCTAAACACGGGACCTACAGCTTTTGTTCAAGTAAACTTCGAATTACTCCCTCCGTTCAATGGGCACCTATTTCAGGCTTGAACACGGGACTCCGCGTTCGTATTCAATGAAGAATCATTTACATTTTTTTTTTAGAAGCATTACATTTTTTTAAATCACAAAATGTTATACTTTGTTCTTCACCCCCGCCCCCCAAAAAGAGGAAATAATAGTAAGTGTAACCATTTTATAGCCGTGATAAAGCTTACATTGCATCAAGCGGTGAAGTACACTTTGCATGTCAATAGAATATAAGCTGCAATACAACTCTTTCGAGTACCGCCAACATTATAAAATGCTAATCACCGGCAGTGATTTATTTTCCCTCCCTCTCCCTCTCTCTCTGCATGAGTGCGTGTGTGTGTGTATCGACTGTAGTGAGCCTGGCCTTGTGTAATGCGGAGGTGAGGTAGTGAGTAAGTGAGTAGTAGCCTTGATTCACAGACTATCGAATAAGCCGACGACGATAGGCGCCGCTCAGGCACTAGATTCTGTCTCTGCTCCTCTCCTGATGGACTACAAGTTGCTGGCACACATTCAAAAATTAAAAGAAGAAAAAAAAACTGACTGAGCCTTGATTTAAAAAAAAAAAAGCTGCTGAAAAAAGTGGAGAGAGTATCTCTTGATTTTTGAGTCACGAGAGATGGGATAGCAATTGAGAATGCTCCCCTTCTCACTATCCCCCCCCACCACAATGTCTTCGTTCAGAAAACGAGGAAAAGTATCAGATTATAAAATGGGTAATAATTCGATACTGTAATCAGGAAAGTTAGAAGAATTAATTTTCTTACGTAACAACACTCATAATACGTATTTACTCTGTCGTTAAAGAGGCTAGCAGTAAACAAGCTGAAAAATTATGTAATAAATTATAAGCGTGTTGACAATAAATATTAGTTTTGGAGCCGCGAGGGAGGAGGGGGTAGAGCTTCTGACAGGTTGCTTAACTTGTATAAAATATTTTTAAAAAAGATGGCATGAAATATTATGAAAACGTCGAAATCTTATAACAGACAGAGGTAGAGGGTTCCAGAACACTTTTTTTTTAAGCAATTCTTTCGTTATGCACTATAAAAATTACACTTCTTGCACATAATTTCTACAAATATTCCCTGAAAACTGTTTTGGTTTTGTTTACAAAATGCGTATAAAATGTTCCAGTAGCTATATTATTTTCTTATTTCATATTATATCACGTTAGTTTTAGGTGCACTTTTAAACAATTCTCATTCTATACCAATATCTTTGAGGATATTTTTATACCAATGAACCCATCTATCTACAAAGGTGTTCATTTTTAGTGAAACCTCACACACACCCTCACCATTACGTTTCAATTTCGTCCTCACCCTCACACACCCTTATCCTCAATCTTCGTTCAACCATCACGCTCGTGAGATTGAACACCTTTGTCTATCTACCTACATACTGTGCGTACGTACAAAAGAGACGAAAATGATTATGGACTTACTATATGACGTCATATGATGAAAAAATCATAGTCCTGTTAGTTACACCACACAATAAGAAGAAAGAGTCCAGGTAAAAAAAAAAAAGGAGGGGTCGTTCTCCTGTGGGACTGTGCTCAGCTACTGTCGGTTCTGCGTTCTAATTCCGAGATCGACGGTGCAGACTCATTTGTTTCCCTCACCATCATACCACACGGATTCTGGAATGGTGCCTTAAATTGAGGCCAGGGTCACTACTATCTATTCCTTCTCACACAGCCAAGTGCTTAAGAACAGAGGTTGCTGAAAATTCTTAAATATGAAATTTAAAAAAGTGAAAATAGCATTGGCTGTTGATATACTACACAGTATTACAACGGAGCACGGCCTGAAGCATAGATGCCTATAGACCACAAATTCAAAATTGAAATTCAGCAGACCAGACACGGTGAGTATTATATGTCTACGGAGGTCAATAACCAAGAAAAAATACACTTACGAAGCTACAACGTAACATGGGTTTTAAAACTCTTCACCTGGCGTGTTGTCCGATTTTTTTTCTTTTTAAAAACTTATAGACTAACTAACAACAACTTCAAGCGCACGATCTAAAAAAGACACATTGCATCATTTTCGGTGGACACACTCCAACGCAATTCTTGTTTGTGCTGAACGCTAACTCCTCCACCTCCTCTATTCAAACGTCCTTCAGGGTATCATGTGGGGGTTAAAAAAACACGAATTAAAAAAATCTCATATGTAATTTATACAAATTATCACAAAAATACTTGTACGTTAGCGGAATTTTCTCTCCTTTTCATGCGTGCGGTTTTAATAGAATATGTTTTACAGCAACAAGGAAAGAAAACGATTTGTTATCAACACACTGTCTATCTTGCATTGTAAACCGTTGAGTCACATTTGGCGGTGCAGGAGTCTATTTTGGCTGAAAGTCTCTTTTTCTAAACAGCTTTATTTTCCCGTTTGTCCCGGTGGCTACCACATACACACACACATGCTGCTTAGCGTTCTTTTCTGCTACAAGAATAAAAGAGTTGTCTGTTTATTTCTTCAATATCCTCAACTATTTTCTATTTGGATTAAACAGTCATTAAAAACGAAGACTGAAAACGAACAATTCGAATGAATACTTATAAAGTTATTACACACTCTACCAACGATACAGACTTATTTTATTCCAGGAGAGTGCTCGTCGAGAATGGTCATCAGGCTATTGCCGCTTTATGGTTCATCAGTATAAATTAAGTGTAGAATCAAGTCAAATCTTTTTTAAAAAAAGAAGAAGAATTAAACATATTTAGCTTATTCATGTTCCAGATACTACATTTCTGCCATTTTGGACTGAAACCCACAACAATATCCATGCATCAGCCAGAACTCGAACTCATTAGCCTTGCAAGCAAGTCCAGTGTCAAACAGACTGACAATACGCAAACGAATTCAGTCTGAGGGAGGCTCTCCCCCTCCCCCTCTGGTTCCTCACTAGTTCTGTTCACGATCAAATGAAAAAACAAAACAAAAACAACCTATTCAACGTACTTATACACTCAGGAATATCATTATTACAATTATTAAACTAGCAATGCTTTCCCAATAATTGATTTCATGTTTCCTTTCGGAATAATTGATTTAATCGATTATATGGTTTGATTTAGAAAATACATTTGCAAATATTTGAATAAATGATAATTCGAAGATTTAAGTGCATGATTTGTGTGTAAATATGTGTTCTTTGGATAAGAAGTTCATTTACCCTCTTCTCAGAATACGATTGATACGTGTTGAACGTATATGTATGGATCATCGTTCCAATTATAGGTATTTTAATTAATCATTACCAGTATTAAGATTATAATAATGCGGTTCATATAAGAATAATGGACAAAGTATTACTGGTTCTACCACGTGTCATATTACTTGTGATCTTGACACCCACACACAACGCCTGGAGATTATGTGACCCAACATACACCTGCATCAATAAAAACAAATCCCCTTTCCATCTGCTTTGTTAGTTCCTGAAAATTGTTATGTTAACTACAGAGACACATCCTTCAAAGATGATGATGATAAGGATAAAATGAATTTTATGGGCGGTAACAGCAAAGATGATGATGATGATGATAAGTGTTCTCCGTAGAGGCAGGTAGGTCTATGAAGCGAAGGTTCCTGGATAACATGAATCGATGGTGATTTGCCAATCTATTCTATCGAATGGAAGTGACTGAATGACGGTGGATTCCGATTTAGTTCCACACCGAGTATCGAACCCGGGATTCAGCTAGAGTAAATCTTAACGAAAAAAAAACAAGTACAGCCAGATAAAAAAATCGTAAAACATGTCAAGTCCAAACCTTTAGATTCTACCTCGTACACAGAAGTGAAAGAACATTTCACGTGTCTCGATTACCAAGCCGTCATTTCAATGTTGTCAGATTTTTGTTAAATTCTCTGACTTCCAAACTTTTAAACTAATAAGTTTACATTTCCTATGCAAACCACCAGGGATTCCGCCAGGATTTGTAGTTTGGAGGGTGTAAAGTTAAAATTGGGAGGGTGTAAGTAAAGTTTTGTTCGAGGTTTTTATAGATTTTTGACGATAAAAAAGTTGGGGGTGTTCTCGCGAATTTGTGGCGTGACACCCCCCACAGAGAAATCTGGCAGAATCTGGCACAGCTTATGATAAGCTTGATTTTTAGTTGATTTTCACTTGTGTAGTTACGATTGATGGAACAAGTTTGAATAGTTTCAAATTGAGTGTACTAATTTGACTTGATATTGCAAAGTTGATTCAGTAGACAGTTGTGTTGATGTATTTTGCCCGTTGTGCCATGGCAAGCTTGTTTCACATTTGTTGTAAACTTGCAGCAAACTTGTCAGGTGCCAAACAACAAGTATGATTCAAGCTTGATTTAAGCCTGCAGACTTACCATAACAAGCTTTATGCAAGCTTGTACACTTGACATGTTAAGATTACAACAAGCTTAAATCAAGCTCACTATGCTATCGGGGAAGTTTTGTTTTTGTGGAAATAAGAGAAAACTGAAGGTATGCCGTTTAGAGGTCTAAAAACAAAACAAGGTTATATTTAAGTATTGAGAAAGCTTAATTGAATCCACGTGTTTCGTACACCCTTCCCTCCCCACACAGTGAAATACACACACAAACAAACACATTTTATATATATATTCTTCATTTGGATCTTATAAAACCACTGTTCCTGTTCTATTTCAAAACTCAAGATTCGTCTCCTGCTGATTGTACAAGAGCACACACACACAAGCATGTGTGGTCCACATATAGAGTAAATGAATGACCGTCGGTGGCGCCAAAACCATAATGACAGACTGCCTGATCTAGTTCTACAACTTTTGCAAGCACCTTTTTTATTTCTCTTTTTTAGTTTTATTTTCGTTCGTATTTTTTCTTTCTTTTTTTAACAAGTGCCTATTTATTTGCCAAGATTAAAACCGTCGCCGTTCGGTACAGAACCTTCGCTATATTTGCATATCGCCTGTTTCGCTAATGACAACATATAAACAGGCCCTCCCTACCCTTGTTCCTTCACCACTACTATTTAACATTATAGTCTCTTTCAAATATAAAATCTACACACTCTTTTCCACGTGGCTGAAATGTTCTTGCATTGCTACATCTATAAAAAAAACACACACAAATCCACATACACACTTCCTACTCTCAATAAGATTCCCCCACTACTCCTTACTCGTTTTAATTTCGCACAAACAAGATATCTTATTTATTCTCTCCAATATTCCTTTCTTTCTTGCCGTTAGTAGCTTTCTACCTACATTATGGTCTTCCTGCTTCTAACAGACCACACGCATAACACACCTCCTTCTCTTCACTCCCTCCAAATCAATGAAAAAGAAATAGACTTGTTGAGTACTACTAAAAAGTTAGTCGACAGTATTGGCATCTGCCAAGAAGAAAAGAAAACCAAACAAATAATTGAGATTGCAACACTGGTGTCGACATTGTATCTGTATATTAAATGTGGATTTCCTCAGTACTCCCCATTGCTGCCAAGCAATTTAGCCATCTTATAGCTTGCACTTCCATTCGACAAACACAAAAGTATACTTTTCCTATTGTTTATACAGTGTATAGACTTAACTACCTTCTACTAGGACGCATTCATCTTTAGCGGTGCCTGCAGAAATTGAGCTGAGCGAGTTGACGTTTTTATGTGCGAGAGATTATTTTACCGGAAGCAAAAATCTCATCGCAGACACAAATTAATTTTAATGAGAGAGTATTTTACATCCAAGTAAGCAGGATATGAGTACGGTGGGCAAAGCGAAACAGTAAACCTTACAGGTTGCCGGTGTTAAAATATAGTTTCCGGGCAGGGGGGCTTTACCTCCTAAGCACGTAAGGTTTGACTACCTTAACTACCACCTCGATAAACCCTATTAAATGGATATTATTGATGGGGTTCAAGTCTGAAGAATTGAGTCCTACGCAATCGCACCAAGTTTGAAGCAAACTAGTCTAAACGTTCTCACATGAGGCGCGAATGTAAGTTTTAGTAATTGAGTCTCGTTCCCATGGAAACGTAATAATGTGAAAGTTCTGGTGCAGCTAAAAGATGGAAGATTGCGCATTCTACCAGAATACCGAGTTTGGTTGCAATAGGTCCAGCCATTCTTGTGTAATTCGTGAAAATACGTTTTTCTTTTAGTATCGTTACCATGGAAACCATACAACTTTTAATTAATTTCTTAATCTATAAACCTTCTCCTCCACAACCACTATGTACAAAAATTGGTGATCATCGGTCCACAAACTTCGGAGGAGATAGATTTAAAATAAAAAAGTACAGACTACAGAGTGCTCGCTTATTCACCTCAATAAATACTGAAGCCATAAAAAAGCCAATTTTACAGAGCTAATATACGAATTTACTCGTTTCAAAATGTTGTCGCGTAACTCTACCACTAACCAGCGGATACGGTCGCCGAATTTGGACAATAACTGGGGAGGTGGCGCGAGTTCCAGCGCTCATGCCGGACATCTTATTGAGCCCCTGTATGAGCTCAAGTCTTTATTCTCAGTGGTTTATTTAAGGTTCTCAAATGAAAGCTAGAAAATACCTAAATATGTGGTGTACCTGATTTATCACACTTTTCCTGGAAAGGGAATTTAAGCCGAGGCTTGTAGGACTGAAATTAGGGGTGTTACGGTAGTTTCAGAAACGCTTCAGTAGTTCAAAACACACTTTTCTTTTAAATTGAGCGTGTTGCCTTGTAGATAATTGAAAGAATACATCTATCACGGTTTGCTACGTAAATTGCAAGAACAAAACAAAAGTAACTTTATTGTTCTTTAGATTTGATTGAAAATTTTGCTACTCTCATTCTTTGTAAATTTTATACTCAGTTGGCACCAATGACTGAATATTTGGGTTGCCTAAGCAGTGGTTCTTTGGGAGAGGTAACACTTAGCCTCCGGTGGAGTCACATTATCCAAAGCAATTATCGCGTATTCAAGCTGTGGCTTTCGTTTGCTTGCGCTTGATGAGCCGATTATACAAATTTGACGTAAAAAGTTGTTACCATACACGATCATTGTTGAGAACTTAAAGAAGAAAAAAAACTGTATATGTCCTAGCAATAGAAGATATCGGGCCACTATCGGCCCGATACTGGGCAACCTTGATCGATATTGGGCCAGTATTATGTGCTGCTATGTGGTTTTGTCAGAGTCACATTACATACAGTACAATGTCGGTAGTTATTCCATGCATATTCAATCGTTTCTCTTTTTTGGTCCATATCTGTAAGGTTCTTATAACTTGATGTCTCATTTTGTGATGCAACGATACTTTCGTCAGAACTCTTGCATCCATAAGACAGAACTTTCCGTTTTCGACAACAATATAACGAATATTATCAGCCGCCTTAGTGGTCACTGTTGCCAAGCATTTTAAATACTCAATATTTATTTTTCATTTTTTTTCATATCGTGGACTTGGTAGGCTTCCCATTATCTACGAGGTTCTTCCCCCTACTTCCTGGTGAATTATTGAACTACTGGTTACACTTAATGATTAAAAACTTATTTTGGAACATGCAAAGCATAAATGTTCCTTCTTTTGAGTTTTATGGTAATATGAGTACACACCCGATTACACTAAATAAGAAATTATGGAAATTAAAATTTCAAAGTGCACACAGCAAAGGACACAGAAAGGTAGCATGATGAAATACGGACAACATTTATTAGAGAAGAGACAAATGGATGAAGAGAGTAGTGTTTGCCCACGAGAGGAGACAGAGACATGTCTATAGAAAACGAGACGAGACATATTTTGGACAAGATATTTTCGTGACGAGACAGCCTCAATCTCCTCTCGTAGGCAACATTAGAAGAGTAGAAATCAAAAGAGAGAGAGAGAAATGTTTCAAAGGTAAATTTACTGTTGACCTAACAGTGCTTTCACCGTAAAATACATTTTTACGGATATTTCACTGTTGATTTTACGGTAAACCTACTGGCACTCCTTCTATCGGTGAGCTGACCGTAAAACCGACGTTCTTTTTATTTCACGCTTTATTTTAACTTGCTCTGTAATGATCTCTGGTACAAATCTTGTAATTGATTTTCATCTCACTTCCCATCATACGATTTCTTTGAAATTTTGTAAACTTGCTTGCTTCCGATGACAATACAATATTCAATCATTAGATATACGACAAAATAATCCAGTTAACTGTAATTAATAAAATAATCGGAAATTATCCTTAAATGCATGTAACGCCGCATCTATTATGTGAAGTTTGGGTTGTCTATATCGCAGGGAGTTTAATATTCATACATAAAAATATAACTTAAAAAGGATTAAAACACGCTTTTTTTTACGGATGGACTAAAAGTAAAAAATAATGAATTAATTAATCTTATGAATCGAAAAATAAAAGCATGGGTACTCTTGCTTACTTTATCATAAAATCATAATATCTAAGAGCACCCACGCTTTTATTTTCCGATTCATAAGATTAATTCAATTTATTATTTTTTTACTTTTAGTTCATCTTAAAAAGGCGTTTTTTTTTTAAAAAAAATCCTTTTTTAATTATTTTTTTTACAGTATGGGCAAGAAAACTACAATACGAACAGAATGGAAATATTTAAATGAGAAATTCTGCCTGCAGAGGCAGATTAGATTATGAGTCAACAAGAAGAGGAAACTAAGATTTGATGTCGAGAATCTGATGCTGAAGGTCGCTCGCTGTCTAGAGACCGCCACTGAGGCTTGACACGGATTCAAACTCAGTTCTAGACGGCTTTTTTGTTTATTCACAGCAACCGATTAGCGAGATGATACAGTTAATATATAGATAGTCACCGACGGACCTACAACATGATTAATCCGTAGTTGCCAGTAAATGTAAATCACACAAACAAATAAACGTATGACTCTTACAAGCTACAACTATCTTACTGTTAAGGATATATAACATCCATAATTGCAAAGTTAACAAGTGAACGAGTAAATATACACTAACTAAAAATACAGGGGCACAGATTCATATAAATACAATATTTGGTTGTGATGCGGAGATGACCTGGAGGTTCTGCACGTTTCATGAAGAAAGTAAATGAGGCTTCTTCTTCTTCTTTCATTCTTCACGTTCCCTCTCCTCTGCCTTCTGCCGTAGGAAATAGAAATTAAAATACCTGTTTTTTCAGAGGAAGGAGAAGGATTCCAAAAATACATATGAGAACACGGAAGGGCACCACAAAGACGTAACCTTGAAAAAGAAGGCGTTCGACGGCACGCATTTGGACTTTTTTTTTCTTCTATTCTTAAATGAAAACTAAAAAGAACAGAAGCACCTAAAGGTTGTAAACTGCAACATGTAAACAAAATCTTGCGAAATTCCAAACGAGGGAAAGAAAAAAAAAATATTGAAATTTCAATGGGAACTTCAGTTTCGACATTCCACCAAACAAGTTGGAGCCACTAACAAGAAATATGGAAGGAAAGGCGGGATTTATCCAATTAAATGTTTAATACTTACGCAATTAGGATAAGTTAATGTCCATAATAAGTATTAAACGATTTTACAGCTAAAGTTGAGGTCTCCCTCCGCTTTTGAAATTATAGGCATTTCATACAGTTACAGTATTCTATGATGGCTACAGTGATCATATTTTCAGTCAACATTCGGGACAGGTCTTACTGTGATCCTCTGGACAACCCCTGCCTCTTCCGTATTTGCGGGTGGTTTAAGGGTAAACCCAAGAAAAAGTTTTTGTTCACGCCAGTTAGCTTCAGCTTAAAACTTCCGTCTTTTTAAAAACTACCTGGACTTCGAAAAATATAATATTAACTTTCAGAATTTTAAATTTGTCAGTAAGCTAGTGACAATAGTAATAATTGTCAGTAGACAATAAAGATCTAATGTGTTCTACAAGGCAAGTTTGATTATTGGCATAAGCCTACAATTTTCATTACAAGAAAACAAAAAAACAAAACAAAGAAAACAATGCTCCAAAATATTTAAATTACAATAACTCAACCCTTACCTACACATTTGTGTTAAAACACCAAAACAATTCTATATCAAATTTTCAAATGAAATTCTGGATTTTTAATATTTTCTCGAGACACTGAGACAAGACCCTAAAATTCAAGACGTATAGTGTATCAATCGGGATGGTTTGCGTTTCAAATTCCGGAACAAGTCACCGTGACAGATTTTCAAACAGAACTAAATTTCAAAAATATTTTTTCGTGAAATGAATAACTAACTCCATCGTTAGGGAGTTTGAGGGCTGCATTACAAACATATCCTTCAAACTAACAACACTACTGAGCATAACTGAATCGGTGTTGTCTGGTTCCCGTCACAATATTTCCCTCAAAATACTGAAAATTTTCCGATTTTTATAACTTCTCGCCTGTTTTTCCTTTTACCGTTCATGTGGCCTAGATTTTCTCGTTTACCGGGAAATTTCCCTCCAGCTGACAACACTGATTATTGAATAGCAGAAGAATATTTCATTGCTTTACATACCCTCCGCTAGGGTTCGGTGGAATTCGATATTTTCTCGTACTCGATTCATCTTTAATCGACTATGGTTGAAGTAATGCATCTATCTCAGTGCTGCCGCCTACTCTACGGATGTACTACAATATCACACACGGCATAAAAGTATGCCGCCAGTTGAAAAAGTTTGAGAATTCCTGCTTTAAACTAATGTGTAAGAAAACAACATATATTGCAATTTCATGTTTTAAAAAAGAACCGGACTACTTGAAGTTAAGGGAAACGTGTTATTAAATGCATTTATAAAAGAAACGCCAAACATTTTATCTACAAT
Source organism: Lepisma saccharinum (assembly GCA_022664845.1). NCBI lineage: Eukaryota > Metazoa > Arthropoda > Insecta > Zygentoma > Lepismatidae > Lepisma > Lepisma saccharinum. The sequence continues at coordinate 2,008 of JAGDQP010030549.1, read as the reverse complement.
GTAATTTATTGTTGTGTGTTAAAGCTAACAGCGTCACACTTAACGACCTTACATACCTAGACACGAATATTAGCCTTGTCCATCTATTAACACCTGCCTTTGTCTTCATTTTAAGCACTTCACACCTCTACACAGACTAGCTCATTCAACTTCTATTTACAAGGAATTAGCTATTACCGTAGCTTGTGCCACTCGGTATTGAATAGAGGCCTTTCCGAATACACAAGTTATTGTAAGTAATAAACGTTTCTAAGTACTAATTCTTTGAAGAAAAACTAACACACTCACAACAATGAACAAATATGATGGAGTCAAAGTCCTCTCAACGATAAACGAAGTCTCAACAATGGCGTTCAAGGCTGATAAATGAATAAAATTATTTTTATCTGATATCACGTCACTACTATGTTAATTATGCAAGAGAACCTTACAACCTAACCTACTGAAAGGAACTTATTATGTGACTCATAGGTTCAAGGGGCCTCCGTACTTACGGTGCGAGTGTGTGTGTGAGTTTTCATATTTTTGAAGATACTAGACAAGTGACACGCAACAATAAAATTTTGGAAAGCGGCCCCAATAATACATGTGAATGTGTATCAAAGAACTGTCTGAGATTTTGACAGTTTATTTTAGCTGAGAAATTAGAATACCCGTAATTGTGTAGGCGTATGACGTCATCATTTAAGGGAATTCTAATTTCTCAGCTAAAATAAACAATGTCAAAGTCTCAGATAGTTCATTTGATACACATTCACGTGTATTATTGGGGCCGCTTTCCAAAATTTCATTACTGCTTGTCATTTGTCCAGTATCTTTAAAAATATGAACACTCACACACACATACGCAGCGTTGGTACGAAGATTTCTTAGCTATCGATTTTTTCCCCCAAGGAGAGGGATGAGAAGAGGATATGTGAGTCAGGAGTCCAATTTACGTTTTATAAGTCCCTTTTCTTTCTATTTGTTTTAACGCCACACTAATAACAAATATAAGGCCTGAACTGACAGAGCCGATGTCTTCGTTAAGTAACGAATTCAATAAGTGTAAAAAGAAACGAAATGACGCGACGAAATCCTTTCCGGAATTAATTCAAAACAGGGTTTCCTCCAGTTCCCCTCCGAGCGATCTTCGTTTGTCGGGAGATACGAGACTAATTTTCATATGTTATTACTATAGTTCTTGAGGATTTTTCGTGGGATATTTTTCGTGCTCTGGAGGGTAACAATTCAGTCACCCCCAGAAAGAAACACTGCTTGAAAACTCCACGGCTTAACTGTTGTTGCATTATAGGAATAAGTTCAACGACTTATACAGGGTGATCAAAATGTAATGTTCTTAAATTGAAGGGCAAATTTCTCTGATCGAAACAAAAAAGTTCTTTTGAAGAAATATCCAAACATGCGTAGTTTCTGTGCAAAAGGCACCTACATTGGAAACATAATCGTCACAAATGACGTCATGTGTCGGGTTTAGCAAATCACAATCGAATCTGTGCCCAAGTAAATGAGCAAAATTCACAATGGATGAACTGAAGCAAAGAGGAGAGAGATTCCATACTTAAGAAGTTTATTGCCAAGAGACTGCCACAGCGCTGTACACAAGCATAAGATCCCACTCTAAAATGTATTCTTTAATCAAAATAAGAAGACTAATCCAACACGTCTTACGTCCTGTCGGAATATGATGTCATTTGTGACGTAACACCCTGTATATTTTTAGAAAATTACCTTACTCATTGACGTTAAAAATTGATTCAAGAAAATTTTCAAAACCAGTTCATTCTACAAATCTCTCTCTTTCTCTGTGTATATATATCTGTGTATGTGTGTTTGTGTAATGTGTGAGTGACAAGTGTAGGTGTGTGACTACACACTACACGACAAACTATGTCAAGGTTAAAAAAGAAAGAATCTCGCAAATAGATATGTTAGGAAGGAACACGCTGTAGGGTGTATTGTATTTTGCCCTTCCTATTACACATATACACATAACCTACATCACACA
>JAGDQP010030548.1:0-22537 GCA_022664845.1 Lepisma saccharinum | reverse complement strand
ATTTAGAAATAGTTGAACTAGAATGTAGTACACCCATTTCTACTTCTGTAATATAAAGTACTTTTATTGACTGAGCATTGTTTATAGATTGTATCAATATGACAGAATAAAATTGTTTTATTTAATATATTTATTGACGTTCCTAACCAGCTGGTGATCTTTTAGGCACGCACATACAGTTCTTGATATAGTACGGGAAGGGAGAGCGCCATAGTGCTGTTATCTTCCATAAATTTATTCTAGGTTTATCTTATCTTGTTGTAGTGGACATCGAATTACTTTTTGGAATGACCCCGGTGGGAATTGGATCGGTAAGCACGGTCATACAAAGTGAACTCTTTACCACGTATCAAATTAAGTAGTTCCCTACACTTAAAAATGTACCTTTTTCATATTATTTTTTGACAAGTATACCCTGTACTGTATTTAGTTATTATTTTAGTTTTTTTTCCCAACATTTGTTCAGTCACTCAATGATTCTGAATTGAATTAGTTGTTGTGGCGGGAAAAGTATTGCAAAATATGTAGTTCAATCAACGATTGTTATAGAGTATTCTTATTTAAGGTGTATCACTGAATTCTGTAGCCAATCACTTTCTTCTAACTGACGAGGTCATAAGGCATTCAAATCGGTAATTTCTCCGAGATTTCCCGTATACAGAAACAAAGTAATAAACTAGATATGGTATAACTTCGGAAGTATAGCAGGTTTTACTTTGAACAATGAAAGAAATATTGTACATAATCTCTATGCGTTGATGATAGACACTACCAACAAAGAATGTAAGTTCTTCAGAAATGGAAATAGTAGTATGTACTATAGCTGGATTGAGAATTTCTAGTAAGTTCTTGGACCGATTATTATTACAACAAAAGTGTTCAATTGTAAGATTTATAACAATAATTTCAAATTTTCTTTTGCCAAAGCTCAAAGTTCTATCAATACTCGTTACGACCATGAATTGACCTTATCATCCGCGCATAGTGAAGTAACATAGTAAAATAATGTATTGTTATTATTATATCGTCACAGAACGTCTAATGATATCTAATGGTACGGATAAGAAGTTCATCTTACTTAGGAGCATAGAAAATTCCTCACTATTGGACACATCTAAAGTAACGTAGCTTTTTCTAAAGCAAAGTTTTTTTAATCTGATGGCCGCGTGAAGTGTGCAGTGGGGTCGCCAGAAGTGATCTCTTCAACAAACTAATTACCGACAAACTTGGTGTTCCAAATGATCTTAACTTTTTATCTTTAACTAGTTCTCACGAATCTAACTGTCATCGCAGTTCATAATTTCCTTGACAAGTTTATCTTTTCGTAACATCAATTACCAAGTTACTCCGTGTCCCAATATGCTGCAGAAGTAAGTAGCTGCAGGAGGGTATTTCATGCATTGTGACATGAATAGGGTCGCCGGCATATGTGGTAAAATGGTTTAGCAGGAAAATATCCAGAAAAGATGCTGTCAGATATTGACGGGCTTCAGAGGAAATCCTGAACTAATAAGAATATATCTTATGTTTTCTTGCTATGGTGTAACGAACCTTATATAGGCCTAATAGCCCGGACGGGTATGCAACCCTAGCCATATCGTTAAATATACCTTATGTTCTTATGAAAGGTAGAGTTTTTCTTATGATATATTCCTACTGCAGTGAATACCCCGCTGGTGCTTCCTACATCAGTGAATTTTCTCATATGCTGTATGGAACATACTGTAAGTATGTTTTATGGTTCGTATAATGGATTCCTAATGCAGTGATATCCCTTAACTGAGGATTCCTGTTATAGTTGCAATTAGGGCCAATTGAGAACATCATAAATATTTCTTATCATTATCGTCGTACCGCTGGAAGACGAAGTTTTGTGGAGTTCATATTTTCACACTGGGAAGAGACAACATTGCGTTACCTAGCAACCGAGGACACCCGTTACATAGAGATTATGAGACTCAAGACATTGTGATATTCAGATATTCGTGGAAGACTGGATCACTCATAATCTCCACCCTGTTACAAGAGTTATTTATGCAGTCTGCAGTTCGAACAGTGTTTCATATCTGTAGTGTGGTTCTGACACTTAGTAGATTTTTTGAATTCAGATTCCAATCAGCTCAGTCTTATAGCTTCATCGTTTTCTATATACCAAAGGTTCAAGGTTTCTTCTGCTTGTAGAATATTCCTACATGTAAAGGTTCAACATACAATGGATGCATCTTCATGGTTTCATATACGTCAAGAATGTTGTGTTTAGATTAATGTCGCGTTTTCAGTCTTCATGGTGTCTAGTTTCTGTAGGTCTTCACAGTAAGTCCACGACTCGATTCAATAGAGTACGAGGGATGGGGTCCCTTATCTCTTTGCTTATCGGCCAACAGAAAGAAGCTTTCATTTTGACGAATGTCTCCTTTACCAGTTGGTTATTTTTTTTAACAATTAAGATCATCGCCTAATCGTATGTAATATTCAAACATCTAACATTTTCTGCTTACGCTGGGTACAATATCTTAAAGCTAAATGTCGTCAAAATATTTTGTAACGCTGTCTAACGGATGGATAATGGCGACTTTCATTATATTATCCCAGTATTCGCCTGGTGTAACTGGATAAGAAATTGAAAAAGAGTAAGAATGGTTGACCCCCCGGGGATTCAATTCAGAGTCTCCGATTATGTGGTCATGTGCTAAAGGATAGAAGTAGAAATAATTGAAGATATGAAAAACGACAAATTACTGTACCAGTATGCGAGTTGTAGCGTCAAGTAAAGCAAAATCCTAATTCTGCACGTGTAAAAAGTCTCAAAATTATTAATAAGATATGAACAATTTATCTCTTTGTAAATATTTTTGATTATTTTGTTCAGCAAGTTCACTAAATTAACGTTAGGTGACTCTGCTCCCAGTCGATGGAAAGAGGAACCTTTTTCAAGTTGCTTATTTCCATGCAACGAACATAAATAAAGAAACATTTTTTTTAATTATTTAGTTATAAGGGGATGTTATAATTAAACATTTATAATTAATCATACGAGTAACACTTTAAGTTTATAACTATTTGGAGAAAATAATTAAGAAGGAAAAACAGATAAACCAATTTATAAATTGAGAAAATGTATTATGGCTCTTTAAGGAACTTTCAAAATTTCAAATGAAAAGGCATGGTTAGTATTGTTTTTATTATTATTATATAGTAGTATTTCTTCTTGTTCATATTGTAATAATAGGTGTAGTAACAGTTGTATTAGTTGTGGTAGTAGTTGTGATGGTAGTTAGTACAGGAAAAAGAGATCGAAGTGTTTTGCTGAAAAAAATATTACCCACGTGACATTTTGGTTATAGGTTCCATTTGGAATAGTATCTAAGAATCTAATGAATCCATAAAAATTGGAGAGTGGAAAGTCGTTTCTAGTGGAGTGAAGGGAGATTTATCTATATACATAAGAATGAAAGAAACGATGTATGTTCGCGCATCATGCTCAAATGGCTGAGCCGATTGAAATGATTCTTGGCATAGTGGTTGGCCTGGGTCACCTCAAGGTTCGTGGCTTACTATTTCATGGGGGTCGCGGGCGCAAGGGGGCTCAAAAGGCAATGGTCGAAGTGCTCCGATTAGGATTAAATTTTGCACGCAGGTAGCCCTGGGTGACAACAAGCGTCTCCGCGTGCACGAGGTGCTTCGGGTCTAAAGGGGCACCAGGAGGCTCCAAAAATTGTCACGAAAAAAGCACTTGAAGATTTCTGTGGGATTAGTTTTTTGTTTTACGGCGGATGCTCGAGAAAGTCGCGTAAAAAGAGACGAACTCGATGTACAAAAATTGTATTCATTGTTAGACTTGAATGGTCCTTTTTCAAGCTCTATTTCTGTTCTTGCTTCCCTTGGAACTGACGTGACTAAGAATGATTTGATCAATTAAAAGTTGGGACTCGAAGGATGAAGGAGCTAGCAGAGCAGCAGTTAGAGGACGTTAAATTATGAAGATGTGATAATGTGCAGGTCCTAGCAGCACTTAACTCGTCACTGAAAATGCATGACCGTGTTGTCAATGTTGATCCACTAATTTCACAAGAAGCAAAGATCTTTCAACTTTCTTCAAATACGAAATAGATCCTTATCCTTTATCGCTATTTATTAGCTCTGGAATGTGGAAAATGTAAACTCTGCTTTGTACGATTTATCATTGATGGCGCCACTTGCTAATGCACTTAAGTGGAACACCAAACAGTACAATCAGATATACAAGGACTTATGCAACTCCTACGTTACTTATATTCAAATGGATTTCGTTCCTGCATTACTCACAAGCTCCGAAAATACCAGTAAGGCCCCAAGACCTGTTGTTGTTGTGTTCGATGAGTATGATGATCCAGACAGCACATAAGCAGATGAACATGTGCGCAGGTACAGATTCTCTTGTCCCCGTGTTAATGTTGCTGAGCACTTGCCTGTGATTTGCAAACCAGACACGGTGCTTGTCTAATGGAGAAAAAAAGCATTTGTTCACGTTTGACAGTCTACTGAAGATGCTGACAGGCTGATCGTGCAAACTGCTATTGAAGAACCTTCTAGTGCCATTGTCACTCAAGATGCAGACATTTGAGTCTTAACAACGGCTCCTGCTCCAACAGACCAGGAAACCTACGTGCTTAAACCGAAGATTGGGCGAAGCAAACGGAAATTATTTTCTTCTCTAAGACATTAAAAGCAACACGCCGATGTGAAAGGCTATATTCTCTTGGCTCACGCCTTCAGTCAATGCAATACAACCAGCGCAATTGATGGTAAAGGCAAGGCGCAGATCCTGAAGTTCCTTGAGACAGATTGCCGTTTGAAAACCAGCATCCATGTATTTAACAAACAGGATGCAACACAAGAGGTGGTCAAGAAAGCAGATTTTTTTGTATGGTTCCAAGGAAGGGAAACACTCACTTGATGATCTCAAATACATTATGCTCCAGAGAGATCTCTTAGAAGAAAAAAAGACAAATCTGGAATAGCTCCCACGAACGTCCGCAAGTGCAGCACAATATTACTATCGTACGTATTATCAAGTGCAACTTTGGATGGAAAACAAGTTACATCCAGAAAAGTGGAGTTGGACTCGACAAAATGGGATTTTTGCAGGCCATCAGGACCAGACTTGAGCCTGCTCCAGAAGCTGTACTCCAGTTTGTATTTTGCTCTTGCTAAGGAACTTGCTCGACTTCGCAGTATGCTTGCATAAAAGTGGTGTCAAGTGTTCACAGCTATGTAAAGTTTCTGAGGGAAGAGCATGTTTCAACATGGAAGCAGAAGAGGACACTCCAACTACCCATCCCGAAGATGAGGATGAACTTTTGTGTTTTGTTGATGAAGCTAATGTTGATAATGATAATGATGAGAATTATTTACTGTATTAGTATGATTGGCACCTATGGCGTCGTATGATTCAGACATGATTAATTAATAAAAGCATACTTTTAGCACTTTTTAATTTTGTGTTATAACTTATTACCTACCCTTCTTATTCTTGTCCGTTTACATTTTCAGCATAAAAACATATTTCTATCGAAACCAGTTTATACTAGTGACTTGATACTTGCTTTAATCGATTCAGCATGCCAGAAAACGTGACAAAAGACACCCACCCTACTTGTTATCTTTGAAAAAACAAAGATCTTGAATATCTCCCCTTCCTTCCCCTTCTAAAAGACAACTTTCCCCTCCAATTTTCATGAACTTATTAAATTCTTCAATTCTAGCCCAAAGTGTGACTTATGACCAAAGTTTCGTGTTGGGATTTTTTTAAGAATAAAACTCTTTTTCCTGTACTAAAAGCAAGAGGAGAAGAAGGGGGAGGAGGAAGAAAAGGTTCAGAACACATGACTGTTACTTGAACTCTTAAAAGTAGAAAATTTATAAAGATTACATAATGGGAGAGAACTCCTAATAATAATAATACACTGGTCTACATTTTTTTTCTGTGATGTTTTAACTGGTTTTATATAATTAGAGGTCGCTAATTCCACATGTAATCAGAAATTGCGTGCAATGTCAGAATTTTTTATAATTCATTTTTATTTAGTGACATAAGTTTCAACCACATGACAATAGTCACCAAATTTCCTTTGCATACACAAACTAAGTAATTGATTACTTTATTGATACTGAATAATAATTTCGAAATAGAAGAGAAGTACCGAAATTGTTTATACCCTTTGCGATGTTATTATTTCCTCTCGTATTTAACTTATCTTTATTTATATTCTCATTTATGTGTTTGCGTTAATTACAAGTTAAAATGGAGAAACAAGATTAATCAATGCATTTTATGCTGTTTGGCATGTTGTCGACTTTTCTGTAGTAGTACTGTACTAGTTCGATAGTTCACCGCTAGATGTCTATACTTTGCCAATATGAATTTTATGCTTAAAGCGACATTTTGAGGTAATAGAGAACAGCTTTATGAATTAGAATAACGGCACGACATTGTTTTATATATTTGTGAGCAGTTAATATTGTGATATAAAAGTTTGAGTTACTTATTATTGTGCTGTTTGTCAATGCTTGCAATTAGTTACTTAGCTTACGAGTGTAAAAAGCTATGTCAATTTAGTAGATGTTTCACACTCAACTGGTGCTAAGACGCTATCTTGTACAGAGGTGGACCAAAGACGCCAGGTTTTTTGCTACCTTCCCACGTCATCATCCCGTGCCATTCTTCGCTGCAATAAGTTCTTTATACATATTGTAGAACGGGTGAACACTACCTGGACAACTATCCCTATGGGTTGTCCCACCTGCAATTTTCATTATCACCTGTAGAACATCTTTAGTAGATTTGTTCACCCTTCATCATCACGGTGGTCGTCCTGTCACCAGTGATTCTTCTGCTCACGTTCTGGCTGCTCGTCCATATATTTATCATCTATCATTGCAGCATGTCTGACTGGACAATATCAACTACCATCAGTCGTAAATCAAACATCATCTACTCCAACGCCTAACCTTACATCCGTCGGCAAAATCACCAAACGAGCAGGCAATTCTGTACCACAAACAACATCCTGAACAAAATCACGTTCTCCATCGATTCGCACTTCCGGCAGTGACAAATCACCTCCGAACAAACGTACGCACACTCTCAGTGCTTCAGATTCTGACTCAAATCAACAACATTTCATGAATGTCTCTATCTCCGACTCAGATCACTCAGCTAATACAGAAACTGCACCGGGTCACTCTTTCTTGTTAACCAATTTCGACCCTCGCTACCAGACACCAAAACAACTGCCTCTGAAACTAACCAAATACGTTCCTCGAGATCTCATCACAGAAATCATACCAACACGCAACGGCATCATTATTAAATCCACTGACAGCAACTTGGCAATTACAATTCGCAACAAATACAGTTATGAATTGTTTTTTCAAAAATGCACATCTTGCTCCGCTTACCACCAGAACAGTCAGAATGGCACCACCACCACGCCGACCTCCACAACTATCAGTAGTAATCAGATGACTAAACCCAAACACATTAGATGAAGAAATAGAAGCCGAACTGCGTACAGAGAGACACACCGTCCCTAAGTGCTTACGCATCGTTACTAAGATTGGACCACCTAGCTACATGGTTTGCGTGCTAACTCCAGATCAGCACACAATAGATCGACTTCTAAAATTCAGAGCTTTCATATAGAAACAGAGGTACAGGGTCGAACCATCAAGAACTCAACCACCATTACCACTCCGGTGCGAAAAGTGTCAAACCTACAACGACCAATCCACTTCCGAATGTCAAAATGAACCAAAGTACGGCTACTGTTCAGAAAACCACACCACAAAAACATGCAGCAATATATCCAACCCTCCTAAATGCAGCCAATGTAATGACCAGCATCCTACATTCTCTTACAAATGTCCAGGCAGACCTAAACCAGACCCTAACGATCCACATAACTCTAATTCCGTAGCAGTTCCACTACGTCTTCCTCCAAATACGGAACCAACTCCAGATCTTCCAGTCCACCCACCTCCTACTATAGAACAAATTATTGCTTCTCTTGACAATCACCTTCCAAAACCTCTACCCTTTTAATAGAAACGGCATCCTTCACCAAACCACTCTTGCCGCCCGTGAAGTCTTTAAAATCCAACTCAAAGCTACCTACTCTGGTCCGTATGTTTTTGTTTCTTTTTCTCGATAGCACCCGTAAATTCAGAGTAAACAACAGTTCATTATCATTCACTCTTCACTTACATCATTGCACAGTACTCATAAATGCTGAATGTAGGGATCACCTGTCTTATCATAAATACCTAGAACCGCCCTAGGGGAGAAGATTGATCATCCACCTGTCTTACATGTGCCAAAGTGTTATCGAGTCTTTCCCATCTCATAGTCTTTGATTCCAAAGACCAAGTTTATGATTATAAGCAGAATGCTTATAATGTCCATGATCGGAGTTAATTAATTAATAAATAAAGATAATAAAAAATTACCTTACAACCCTTAGACCAACCATCTATCCTTACACTTCCTTCCTGGATTCCCTCTTCCTCATGCCTGGAATAAGAGCGTAACCCTTACAACAGGCGCTGGCCACACTCTGTGGACCAGCAACCTTTGAAGAAAAAAAACGTAGCTGTTAAATCCTTAAGGCTGCATCGTCAATTTCAACGGACATTCATAACTACATTAAAGCCTACAAGCTTAGACAATGGGTCAGAACGTGCAACGAACTCGCAGATATAAGCCATCCAACAAAATACTGTAAAAGATTTAATACACTCACAGGCAAGTACAGTAAAACTCCATACACTCTCATCCATAATGACCAAGCACTCCATACTGACGATGAGAAAGCAGACGCATTTTTCTATTACATTCAAGACATTTTCACACCCACACCAGCCATCAATCCTCTCAGATGGCAACCAGCAGACCACCTTAACCTAGCATCGCCTTATCTACAACCCCATTCTAATGACAGACTCTCTGATCATCCTCTTACAGCACCTATCACCACAGATGACATCGCCTCTGCTATTGCACACAAAAGGACCTCTGCACGTGGCATAGACACTATCACATGCCGTCATATCATTGAAGCCCCCTTTTCTTTCTTACAACTACTCGCCACTATATCCATACTTTTATCCTCCGCACCGCCTACTTCGCCCTTACCTGGAAAACTTCCAAAACACTGATGTTTCCTAAACCTATTAAACCACCACATGCAGTGTCCTAATATCGTTTTATCCAACTGACTTTCACTCTTAGTAAAACCCTGGAAAAAATCCTTGTAAAACGACTCCACCAACATTTAGACCAACTCAACCTCCTTCCCCTTCACCAAGCCGACTTCCGACCAACTTTCAGTGTCACTGATCAACTTCTACTTCTCACCAATACCATTTCTAATCACTTCAATACTTCACATCCTTCATGTCTTGTACTATTTGACCTAGAGAAAGCATTTCATAAGGTTTGACACATAACACTACTCTGGAAACTTCAACATATCCGCCTTCCTATCACAATCATCAGATTTGTCTTTAACTTCTTAATTAACCGCATAGCATATATATCTCCATAAACTCTAGCACCTCACATCCTGTCTTCCTTGATTGTGTTTTCCCTCAAGGTTCCCCTCTTTCCCCACTCCTGTATTTACTATTTGTTGCAGATCTTCCACTCTTACCTACTAATATCCACATTTTTCAATACGAAGGCGACACCGCCTTCCTCGCCCTTACAAGGGAAGTAACAATGAGCTCATATCAAAACCTACCGTAAAATTTCGCGCAGAAGAAGTTGCACAGAAAGACCATACACAAAAAATCAGCTGCTCTTTTGAACTGGAAATACCCGAAATGGCATGTTGAAATGCCGCTCACCACTGTTGGCAAGTGCATTACAACCCCTTGTAAACTGAGTGTTAATGAGAAAAAGTGAATAACAACAACGTGGGTACATAATAGACCTAGCGGGAAGTTGTATGGTAGGGTGGACCTTGACGGTAGCCATCTTGAAATCTGCCATCTTGAATCAGACACAAATTTTGTAACTAGAAAGCATAGCGTGCGCTACGCACTACACATTGTTTACAGAGTGAAACTACCCAGTACGACTCAAGACTTACATGACCGCATCACTTTCCCTCACCTAATATTACATCTAGAAGATCTGCGAATCAAATACATTCACAAACATCCCGATATGAACTATCTTCTTGTCCATAATATATTCCATTCTCACGAACTACACCATCTACCAGAACAACATACACATACCCTCCTCTCCCTGCTTTTCACTTTATACCAATATAAATTCACACCAAATCATAGAGACTTTGATCTTGCTTCAGCACACAGTATACCAGATATTCCTCATTATCTTGAACCTTCAAACGTTGCATAGTGATCATAAATGTACTAACAAGGCTTCACTGGTCTATCATTTTGTCCAGAGTCACCCCTGGACAGGAAGAAACTATCGTCCGTCTCTAAGTGTACTGAAGTGCTGTGACGTGTAACGCACCTCATATTCATCTCTCATCTCATAATCAAAATATAATCCTACCTAAATAGTATGATTATGAGCAAAGCTCATAATGGCCAAAGATGAATTATGATTTGAATAAATAAATAAAGTATTGCAATACGTAAACACTTCTTAACCCAACAACCTTGTAATCATATCTCTCCCAGTATCCTCAAATCCCTTCCCTAAATAGAGGGTTCAGCTCTGTTGGGTCCTAGCTGCGTCTAGGGAAAAATGTACCGTAGCTGTTCAGGATCTCATACTCACCTAATAGCCTGAAATAGCTCTTGACTGAGTGAACCAGTGTTGCCAACATTTTATGAACCTGCCTACGTCACTATCCTAGTTATCTCTTCGCTACAGTTGTCTCATTATAGGACCAGACTCATCCAGCCAAGGGCCCGTAATTTTGAATTATTCTGCAGAAAGGGTGTAACACACCTGGACAGCTATCCAAACGGATCGTCCCACCTACTCATATGTATTATCACCATCATTGGTACATCCTTGCAGAGTCTTCCCCATCATGTCTAAATCAGGAAAGCACACATTACGGCAAGTCGTTCAATGCACTTCATCTACTACCGAACCTATACTACTACCGAACCTATACTACTACCGAACCTTACCACGTTAGGGGTAACTTCAAAGCACGGGAGAAGCTCAGATCATCTTTCTACTGAACGCCACTCTAGAAGCTCAAACTCACCACCTACTAAAAAGACTCACACCATAAGTAATTCTGAAGGTTCTGACGATCAAATAGTTTTATATCTGATACTGACCATTCTGAATCAACCAACAGCAATCAAATTCCGTTACATTCTTTTCTACTCTCAGATCATGATCCTCGCTACCAAACACCGAAACAGCGCTTTCAACGGTTAGTCAAGTATGTCAATCGAGACTACATATCAGAGATCATTCCCACTTGCAACGAAATCATTATCAAATCTTCAAATAGCAACCTAGCATCTACCATCAGGAATAAATAAAGCTATGAGATTTTTGGCAAAAATGCACAATTAACACCACTGTCAACAAAAACCATACGCATGCAACCACCTCCACGCAGACCACCTATGTTGTCTGTTGTTATTAGAAGCGTCAATCCAGAAATTACAGATACAGAAGCAAAAGATAAACTCAAAATCGAGGAACATACCATTTCCAAGTGCACCCGTATTAAAACACAAGACGGCACACCAAGTTACATGATACGTGTACTGACTACAGATCAACAGATTATCGACGAACTTTTCAAATACGGAGCATTCATCTATAGAAAAGGATACCGAGTCGAGCCACCCCGAACATCACCATCAATCCCCTTACGATGCGAACGATGTCAAAAAGACAATGATCATGACACACAACACTGTCCGAACCAACCAAAATGCGGTTATTGCTCAGGATCTCACAATACCAAATCTTGCACCAACTAACAACTTCCTCCGAAATGTAGCCAATGCAGCGAACCTCACCAAACTTTCTCTTACAAGTGTAAAAGCCGACCAGAAGCAAATCCAGAGACACCAGGTTATAAAGTACCACTCCGTCTTCCTGAACAACCTAACCCAACTCCTGCATACTCAGTCCTACCTCCTGTAACCACCGAGTAATTTCTCACTTTCTTCGCCTTAGCATTTCAAAATATCTATTCTTTTGGCCGTGATACTATTATAAACAAAGTCCAGCATGCTGCATCCGAAGTTTTCAAAGTAAAGATACAGGCCACTTACCAGACTCTCCGGGGTACGCTTCCCCTATCGTGTAAATCAACCCCCAACCCCCCAGGGGGCTGATCCCTATAGGGAAGATTTGCCCAATTTATTGTACCCTACTCATGATGATACACCGTTATGCCAAATTTTGAATCTTTAGCTTAAACGGTGTGGAAAATGGATTTTTGGATCCAAGATGGCAACTTTTTCTACATTTGGTAATATTTTGGTAACCTAGTAGTGATGTTGTACCTCCATACGAAATTTCACTTCAGTAGCCCCAGCGGTTTAGTCTATGCAACAATAGTTTTCGCGGCCATTTTGGATCCAAGATGGCGACTTTTTCAAAATTTCGGATTTTTTTCCTTTACCTACTTCTGGTCATACACTTTCATACCAAAGTTAGTGTTTCTAGCTCCAGTAGTTTGGCCTGGGAATTTTGATAAGTCAGTGAGTGACCATGGGTTTTTTAGTAGAAAAGACATTACGATTAAACGACCTTAAAAATTACCAGCTTTCGCTTTCTTATGCGACAATGCAGGAAACTTCGAGCACATTGTACTGTGAATTATTTTTTCTTACGTTACGGAATAAGACCTTTTTCGAGATACACTCGTCTTATACGAGCCACGTGTATGTGTCATCATCGGTGTTTTTCATTGGTTGCGCTCATATTGCGTCAGTATATTTTCTATATTGCTTCAGTATATGTGTTTTTCGATAAGCCCAGTGGAAGTAACTGGGAATTATTTGAAACTTCCAATCGGAAATCAGATTTGTGTCTCAAAGCGCATTATTCAAATGCAAAGTTGACCAGATCATTTATCTACTTCGTGTATTGTATTCGTATATTTACCTTTCATGTTTTAATGCACTTATATTTGATACTAACTTCACCAATTTCGTTAATAAATCATTTGTTCAATTTAATCAAGATAATTAGTATTGTGTGCGTATCATGCACACAATGATAATTACACAATACGTATGGATTTGCAACTCGCCATCATGGCGGAAATTAAAGCATGTATCACTTTGTCGTTCTTTGGTTCGATTGTCGATAGGTGATTCTTAAAGGGAGAGAGCGACATTGATATTTCCTTTTTATCATCTTATGTTTTCATATTGTGCAGTTACATTGTGTTACTTCACAGAAGGGTAAGCGAAAAGATAGAATGTGTATCAGTACAATACGTGCTTGAAGCAAGTGTCATCTTGGTCCAGAGCTCTCGCATACTTTATCAAGCTCAACTTAATATGAAGTGGAGGGCGTAAACCTTTCTTAGGATCAAGAACTGTTCCATTTTGGATATTCTTTCGCCGTCCTGAAGCTTCTTCCTGGCAGGACAGTCTTCCAGTCCAGTCTTAGCACGACTGTCTTGTAGATAAAAAATGGATATTTGATATTGCCTATTAGTTAACCTAGTGACATCTTTATAACCTTGAGATCACAACACACAATCCAACAATGATCTGTTTATCTATCGAAGAAGAAGTTTCACTGTTTCTCAAGTTTCCTTCATGTATACGGAGTGACCAATAGCAGTGGATGCTAACTCATTGCAATTAAGCAGCATCAAAATACACTTCAAATTTCTACTCGAGCTACCAATGAACAACCTCCATTCTTCTTCAAGGTACTCACATCCCATAGCTTCAATTAGTCATTTCACATCCATACAACTGAGCAACTGTAACTCAGTTGGTTGACTTAGCATTCGGAATATCGTGGGAACGATTCCAGTGACCGCCCTTCCTAAGGTTTTCCAGGATTTTCCTGTCACACCAAGCAAATGTCGAGATGGTACCTTCAAACTAGGCTGTGGTCGACTTTCTTCCTATATACTTCCCCTACTTTACACCGGCCCAAGCCAGAGCTGTCTAAAACAAATAAATAAATTCAAGGTTACATCCACACAGTTCATACATCTGAAAGTACCTTTCCGAAAGGTTAGTGTCATAGCAAACGTATTCATTGTATGTACAAACTAAAGTACCGTGAAATAGTAGGGTTAATACACGTCCATATTTCGTACGGACAGCCCGTATTTTAAAGGCCTGTCCGTGTCCGTACCGTACTTTGCAAAAATTAAGTAAATGTTCATACTTTTTATTGTTGACTGCTAATTACGTATTTCAAACCCATACATGTTCACCAATACATATCACACCATTTATAAATAGTTCCGGATTGCACACAAATGCAAATTGTTCCTACAGCATTAAACTGTAGTATCACCTAATATTTGTAATTGCCTAGCAATGCTCCTACAGTGTTTATCTCGAAGCAAGGTTGTGAAACGTAATGACCACAATATCTTCAAACATTGGTAATAAAGAAGATACATATGTAAACAATTAGTATTAAATGTGCATTTCATATTGGTGTCCAGGGGCGGGCTGGCCTGGCCGGGAACCCAGGAATTTCCGGCTGTCCCTTTATATTGGAAGCGTAATGTTACCCAATAAAGAAGGCCACTTAATCCACTTTTAGTGCTACTAGTAGGATCAGGGTCTTGCCGGTTTTCAAAATTAACAATTTTGACACAAGATTTGCTATGACCAATATAAAGGCAGTGCTCAAGGTATTTCAGCAGGCATACTGTGGGCCCCTCACACATTACAAGAAGGGGCCATATAAAGTTTAATGGTAAGTGCTTTAATATACTGATATTTTTTAAGACACTATACTTACTTAATATTTTGTATTTTGAGACCTGATCAGAACTCTAAGGTCCCGCTATAGTTCTGTTTGCGACAAATTACCATGAAGCGTATTAAAGACCCTTATGCCTTGTTTACATTACTAACACCTTACCATGGTTAACGCTAACCGCAATCATTTTAATAATGTAAATGCAAGTTACCGTTAACGCGGGTTTCAAATTTAACCAGCGTCAACTTACGACGGTTATCTTCTTACGTTGGTTATCTAAACGCAAGTTATAATAATTATTCGTAGTTTCATTCTATTTAAGTAAATTGCCTTAAAGATAATTTGTCTGTATTTAATCCGCAAATATTATGGTAGCCACAGAAATAGGAGAGTAGTAAATTGAGTGTATTCCAAATATAGAGGATGACTTTCACTAAAGTTAACCTACAGGTCATAACAAAATATCACTAGCACTGTACGTGTCGAAGTAAAATATAGTAAAATTCATTTGAATAACTAAAGATGTTGTAATCTATTTATTTCAACAAAGTAGGAACCTAAATCCAAGACATTTGATAGGTGGGCACATGCTGTGTAACAGGAAACACTTGGACGATCTTTCGGATTGTCAGTCTATTCTGTTCATTACAACCATAATCCATTCATTAATCTGAACTCATCTTGACTCCGACAGGCAATAGGTGTATCTTCATACAACTTATTGAGCAGTAACTTTCAAACCATGTACAAAAATGAAATTAAAATAATGTACAACTTGATGAATATAGTGTCCTTTCATCAGAGAATCCTAGTAATTCCTTGACATTCTGAAATCTCATTTAAACATTGAAAATGGAGCTATTCCTGCGAATAGAATATACGACACATTAAACGCAGATATCAGTAATACACTTAAAAATTGTTAACTATGAAGAGTGTTTATTTATATTTCGCGGCAACTAAAATAAAAAAGGGAACATTGTTGCCCAAAACAAAATATCTGAAACCCTATCATGTGATTCCAGTACCCAGCGTTCAGTCCACTTACGAGAAAGAAATAGAAGTTCCATAGTAAAATTTAATACTCACTGATTTTATGAACACCCTGTAGTGGTATTCATAAGACAAGAAATGAAATCTCCAGTATGCAAAAATTAAATAAATAACCTTGGTTTTAATTACAACATAAAGATCACTGAATATATTTGAACGTTATCTTTCATACAATCTAATGTAATAATATCTTTGTCTGAGATCTAATCAAACGTAATGTATTTGGTAATAATGTATTGTATTTTAATCTATAAAGCTGTTATCTATATAAATCAATATTTTCTTATTATTGATAATTGTCTGATAATTGAGTTTTTAAAAGTAGCTTGATTAAAAAATTAGTTTGTTTTAAATATGTTTATAATACGGAAAGTAACGTAGGCCTAATAGTTTTATTGAAACGGTCTTCAGTCACAAAACTCTGTAAATTGTTTTCATTTGTTTTTCGTAGTTGATAGCGATTAATTTGTGAGCGAAATCCTGTTGATTGACTCATTCACGTAACTGTAAGTTCTTGTTTAATTAAATTTTAGGATACACTTTACTTTAGATGGTCTATTTAACTCTGCTTTCTTCATTTTCTTTCTATCCTTCACATTTTGCTGAGGTTTAGCTTCAAGAACATTAGTCTTATCTATTGTTTTTTTATCCGTGGAATTATCTATGCTATGTGTAATTTCTGGAAAGTCAGGATTTGTATTATCATTAGCTTGTCGTTCCTTAATCAATGGAGTAATTTCTAAATTAGCCTTTGTAACACTTTCTTCATGTGTAGTAGTAGGTGTGTAGGACTCCAAATGTACTTGTTCCTTAAGCTTAGTACCACATTTATGAATAAGACCTGACGTTTGATTGATTATCTTGTTTGTGACTTGATTGTGTCATAGATGTATGCAATGACTTATCAACTGGAGATTGGACGTTTAGTTCACTTATTCCCAAATCCTCTTTATATGATGTATGTACGATATTTGGTTCTAGCGAACAAGATTTTGTCCAATTTGCAAATGATAAGTGTAATCCTGATGTACCTATGATGACAGCTGGCAAATCTATAGACGTTGTTTGAAATACAAGAGTATAAAGCCGATTACAAAAACATATTTCTAAAGAAGTAGATCCCAATATTTATATAGGAACAGACTGTAAGAATTTAATCATACCACCTTTGCGAATAAACTTATCTAAAGAATTTAATTTAATCAATGTAACAATTGACATCATATTATAGTTCATTCCAGTAGACAAAGACGTCATTAATATGTGTTAATAGAATGCTTGAATATTTGGGGTACTCGTATTATCGTCTGCGTTTGGAGTAACAGATGTAAGAATGTAATCTACAAAAGTATGTTGTCAATACTATCCTTTTTGTACTTTATGTTCATTATGAAACTGATTATCATGTACATTCTGAATTACATTTTACGACGATAAACAACTTTTAGTGAGACAGAAAAAACATTGCTTGTTCTTTGCAAAGCAATAACTTTTTCCACACCGATAATATAATCTCGGTTAGGTTTGTTGCGATTTTTTTTCTTATTCTGAGACACATGACTTATTTCCATACTACTAGGTGAAGAGTGACTGTCAGATGAAAAACACTTTGCATCTTTTTCCACTTGCTCTTCAATTTCGATGTCTTTTTGTGAGTCTAATTTTGAAATTAGGAGTATTCTCTTCCGTGTATTCTCATCTTTGACACCTATTACTCTGATCTCTTATGAAATCATCGGATGATTCTCACAAGTTACACCTAGTAGCTTGTTCTCGTAGGTACATGACATCTTTTGCAGTTTGAAACTCTCCTTGTTTCAACGAGTGGAATCTGTAACATTCTGCTCACATTGGTTTTGGTTTCATAGTGATCACGTAATTTGTCTCTAATCCTACCAAAAGATTATTGTTGTACAGTTGCTGCTACAAATGCAGCTCGTAACAGTTTATACAAGACGTGCCCAATTGATACTAGAAAAAATTACCTTTTTACTGGTTGTGATGTTGAACATAGCACAATTGTTCCAGGTACACTGTTATGTCCATTGAATCAGGATCAAATCTTTCGAAAGTAGGTTGTGTCACTTTAGATGCTTCCATTATTGTAATTCAGATATCACTGCACTGATATCATCGTAGGTTCGGATCACTAACTGTGGCATTTTATATGCAATAGTTTGGTGTCTAATAAGATTAGCAAACGTATTCATTGCATATACAAACTAAACTACCGTGAAATAGGGGAATAGTAAATTGAATATATTTCAAACATAGAGGATGACTTTTACTAAAGTTAACCCATAGGTCATAACTAAGTATCACTTGCACTGTACGTATCGAAGAAAAGTATAGTAAAATTCATTTAAATAATTAAAGATGTTACCATCTATTTATTTCAACAAAAATTGTAACTTAAATCCAAGGACATTTTGATAGGTTGGCAGGTGTTGTGTAATAGAAAACATTTTAACGATCTTTCGGATAGAACAATTGTCAGTCTCACAATCATAATCCATTCATGAATCTGAACTCATCTTGACTTCGACAGGGAAAAGTAGTATCTTCATACAACTTATTGAGCAGTTGCAAACTTCGAAACCATGTACACCAACGAAGTTGTACTTTATTAATAGAACCTTGATTAATATAGTATTCTTTCATCATCAGAGAATCCTCTTAATTCCTGGATATTATGAAATCTCATTTAAACATTGAAAACGTAACTGTTCTTATGAATAGAAGATACGACACATTAAAAGCAGACATCAGCAATATACTTGAAAATGGTAAATGTGAAAAAATGTGGCACCTAAAAAAAAAAGAAACGAAACAATGTTGCCCAATACAAAATTTATGTAACCCTATCATGTGATTCCGATACCACAACAACTTTAACACATACTTCTCCTTCGGATACATGAAGGTTCTTCCAGGGCTAACATGCAAGATTTTTTTATCATCTCGACGCGCTGGGCTGGGCAGCCATTTTGGCAACTTCCGGAGCACACTTGAAAACACTTCCGGTAGGAATAGCCCACTCTCGCTTATCGTGAACGATAAATAACAGCGAGAAGCGCTCAACCCGCTTTTTTAATTTATTTTACACAAAAATAAATTTAATGAAAGTTGTGATTTACAATTTTAAAAGATGCAACTAAAAGCTAGGATGTATATACACCCACCAGGGCAGGATGCAAGGGGGGGGAGGGTGCGTCCGAAGGGAGCTGGGCGGCGTTAGCCGCGGGGGGGGGGGCGCAGCCCCCTGTTAGCGGTGGGCATACGCAAAAGTACTGTTTACTCAAAGGTTCTTTTTAGGCAAAAGTTCTGTGCCGTACCGGAAGTGTTTCCAAGTGTGATCCGGTAGTTGCCAAAATGGCTGCCCAGCCCTGCGCGCCCATGTGAAAAAAAAATTCTTGAGGATAACATATTCCTCTCTATTAGTCTTGAACCCAGTAACTCTGCTGCTACAGGTTCTTTAACTCAGCTTGAGTGAAAGGCTTGCAAATCCTGGATTTATCACCTGACAACACAATGCCCTTACCACAATTATCATGCGTTTGGCATGCTTTTGCTGCCCTTGCCTTACAATCGGCATGGGCGGATTTATGGGGGTAATTCCCCTCCCAGTCATTTCAGAATAACTTTAAAGGTTTCATTCTAAGCGACAGTTTTCAAAGTGATTCTCCCTCCCCCATCCCACCCCCAAGGTTCTCTTTCCTAAATCCACCCATGATCCTTCTTTTACTCTTGGTCCATTGTCCTCACATGTTCAGCTTATTTTATATGATGGGCCAGTTTTGTCCTTATCACCCAATTTAACTCTAAAATATGCATTATAAGGTTCTCTTGCAAGTCACTAAATTTATCTCTTGTTTTCATGTTGTAAATTAGCCAAAAATATAACAAAATATTTCTGGTTCGTTCTTGCACTTTCTACGAACGGTTGTAATTTCAACTGAAAATCATGTGTTTGTAAATTATATTTCTGAATTGTACAAATATGAAACATGATATAAAAGTGTCTACATAACGCACCAAGACTTCAAGTACACGTTCTTGGTAATAGTACTTATTTCTTTTATCTCTAAACAAAAAACAGTGAGTACTTAAGTATTCTCAAGGCTACGTGCATTCAGTAGAATTTAATGGTTGTACGTTATTTTCAGGAATAAAATTATTACTTTCGTACATGTTTTGCACGAAGTAAGGGAAAATTCCACACACAAAAAAAACTAATTAACATAAATATCGTGTCATATATAGTTTTCTACATATAAAAGGAGGAAAGGAAAGGGAAATAAAGTGGTCATCTGAATAAATTGAAGAAGAGCAAGTCTTTCAGACGAAACGTCCCGTTTTGTAACAGGACTACAAGTTCCGTTGTACAAGTAAATTGAAAACGGGACGCCAAATGTCCCGTTCTTTTCCCACTAGAAATAAATCAAAGACTTTGTTCACTTAATATTTTAATCAGCTAATTGGGAAAGCGTATTTAATAGCTCGACTGTTGACGAAGCTGTTGATTCATTCTATAGTATATTATATGCTATTTTTGATAAATGTATACCGCGAAAGAGATCGAAATTAAATTATCGTGTCTGGTTTTCAAATCACATAATTAAACTGATCAGGAGAAAGGCATACCATCGTAGAAACAATCAATAGGGGATGCTACGTATCATTGCGATAAATTTAAGGAAATACGTGCTCTCACCAAAAGAGAGATAACCTCCGCTTATAAAATATATTTGCATAACTGCGAAAATAACATTTTAACCGATCCAAAAAGCTTCTGGACATATATAAAAAATAAAGGAAGTAAATCCGAATGCAATGTACTAAATTACGAGGGTCAACTATTAAAGGATGAAAGAGCTATCGCAAAAGCATTCATGAAGAACTTCCAGGTGATACACAATGTGTCAAAATATAACCTTAATACTCTTGCACAACACAATAGTTTTTGACTTTTAGATCAATTATCCCTCGAACACGTTGAACTGCAATACGTAGAAAAAAAATTAAAAAACTGAAACCACGGACATCTCATGGACCTGATAAAGTGCCACCCTATATTATCAAAGGTTGTTCGGAGATACTGAAATATCCACTACAAGTAATTTTCAATGTCACTAGGCTACCTCCGAATTCCCTACTAAATGGAAACTTGCTGATATCTGTCCCATTCCCAAATCAGGCGGTATGAGTAACGATATTAAAAATAGTCGTCCAATAGCTATAATATCTGCACCAGCCAAAGTGTTCGAAATTATTATGCAGGAACAAATATATTCACATGTTCGCTCAGTAATTTCTCCCTTCCAACATGGCTTCTTACCAAATAAATCGACTGTAACTAATCTTGTTGAATTCACACATTTTTTGGCTACTCAAATAGACAATAAAGGTCAAGTTGACGTAATTTACACAGATTTTTCTAAAGCCGTTCAGTTATTAATCATGACATCCTTCTCAGTAAGCTTGTCTCTTTCAACTTCTCATCGAACCTTCGCCAGTTGATAGCGTCTTATTTGTACCACCGTAAAAACCGTGTGCGTTATAAAAATATTACATCCGAGGAATTTGTTATAAATTCTGGGGTGCCGCAGGGATCGAACCTAGGACCTCTCTTGTTTTTGTTATTTGTAAATGACTTGCCCGGTGCAATAACATCCTCCAACAAGCTATTGTTCGCAGATGATTTAAAAATCTATTGTAGCATTTCCTCTGAATTAGATGCTTTCTCCTTGTAACATGACATCAATGCAGTCTCCAACTGGTGCAAAACAAACATGTTGTTATTAAACACTTCAAAATGTAGTGTAATGACTTACACTAGAAAAAGGAACTATTTGGAATTTGAATACAGTATCAATGAAACACCACTGGTCCGAGTAGACTCTATCACCTAGGGATGGATTCGAGCGAGTTCGAGTCGAGTTTTCGCTAAACTCGACTCGACTCGTAAGAGAAATCTTTCAACTCGACTCGACAAATATTGTCCAACTCGACTCGAAACTCGACTCGAAATTCACTCGAGTTTCGAGTCGAGTCGAGCTAAAACGAGCCAAATCCTACAGTATGTCTCTATGCTCTCTTCTTGGGATAGCCAAAATTTCCGGACAACCAGATGACAAATTATCCGGTATCTATTTAACCATACGGATTGTATCCATCATCCAAATATTACCCGTTATCCGGATATTAGCCGACATCCGAAAATTATCCGCTATCTGTCCGGATATTACATGACGTCCGCATATAGTCCAGTCATTAGGTACTTTTTGGGTGCAAACGGTTGAGAAGTTTTAAAATTTGGCACAATTGTACACTTAAGAGCCCTAACTATAATGCTAAATTTGTAACCTTGGATTGGGGGACAGCCGCTCGTGCCGCCATTTTGAATCAAAAATTGCGGGAAAGCAACTATATATGTAAAGTATGCCCAGTGCAATTCCAAACCACTGAAGCTAGACAAACGAAATTTGATATGTTGATGTATCATCAAGAGTAGATTACAGGAAAATTACAAAATTTGGAGAAAATCGTCATCTTCAATCCAATATGGCGGAC
>JAGDQP010030547.1:1127-22537 GCA_022664845.1 Lepisma saccharinum | reverse complement strand
ATATTGGCGTAGGTCAGGGTTTCTCAACGTGAAGGTCGCGACCCCCAGAGGGGTCATGAGTTGTGTATAAGGGGGTCGCAACACTGTAAAAAGTGGAAACACGAGATGGATGAAAGTTACTCCGCTTTATGGAGAAATAAAAGTCGAAAATTAGCGTTTTGTTATATTTACTCTTAAACGTGGATATAGTGTAAGCCTTTTAGTGGAAAGATTGGTAAACTTAACTCCATTTTAAAGTTAAACACTTTCTTTGTAATCGCTTAACGTTAACTGCAAATGGGTTGAAACTGGCCAAAGTGATTTGTCCGTGAACGTTCAACTTATTTTACGCTTAAAACTCGGTCATTTTCTAATCGAAGTGTAAGCTAAACAGGAAATTTTGAGGTTACGTACTTTTGTGGATGAAGGTTAATCCTTAGTTGGATATTATATAATCCAGTAACAGGAGTAACGTTACTTGCTTGTCACTGAACGTCCCGCCATTTTGAGTGTTTACATTACCTTTACATTGTGAACAGGAAACAGTTTACTGTTGGGCCCAGAAATTAAGTTGGGTATAAATCTTTACACTGTAGCAAAAGCATCTCTCCTTTTCTCCACGAGACATTCCTCGTAGTAAAATCAAAGACGTGTTAATAATTAACCTCCTTCACAGTACAACCATAGCTCGCTCGGAAAGTCAGTCACCAACTGTCTTCGTAGCGAAGTTGTTAGAGCGTCTGACTAGTGTGCTTGTGGACCCTGGATCGAAACCCAAGCACTTCAACATTTTTTTTTATTTTTTATTTTAAAGGAATATTTCCTTTTATTCTTTTCTACTTTTCAAAAATGCTCGGATTGAATGAAATACGTTGCAACACTCATATATATGTAATGTATACACGTATTTTGAAATTTTAAGGAAAGTAAAACGTTCAAACGAAAACTGGCTGAATGTAGGTTAATCCAAAAAGTGGAGGCAGCTCAGCTGCCTCCATTTTTTGGATGAACGTTGTGTCTCCTATTTTTACAGTGAAGGGAAGGTGAAAATATTAATTTAACTAGCGGTTGTAGGTTAAAACTAATAAATTTTGAAGACGATATTTTATTTTGCTTATTGTTTTTATAATTAGGGTCTACTAAAATAATGTAATTTGTTGAATAGTTCTGAATAATGTAATTAGGATGTTTATTATCAAATACAGCATATCAACGGTCATGTTTTGAAATGTCATGATTTTAGTTGCAGGATGAAAAAGGTTGAGAAACGCTTTGTAGGTGGAAAGCGAACCTATGATTCTCAGTGTGGAAAGTGCACATAGCTAATCACGCTAATAACCACGCCAGCAATCTGTTGTTATCCAACTTTCAGCTTATTCTTATTGCTTGTTTGCTTACACACTCATTTCGCGTACTTGTGGTTTCCCTCTTTTTCTGAATATGATTGTATTCAGATATTGTATCGATGAAAATGAGGACTCTTCCGGAAGGAAAAGTTGTCCTACTGCTCCAACGCTGACCAGACATGTTGGGAGAGGAGAGCCGAAGCTCACAACTGCGATCGCCACTGTCTTGTATTCACAACAACTCCCCAATTGTATCTTATTACGATTGATTCAAACATTTGCATAGTTAAGTTCTGTAAACATTTCATGTAACTGACAGAGGAGGTTGAAAATTAGGAATAAAAATGTCGTGTGTGTATTGTGAAGTGTATGTTTTCGCCTCCTAATATTATAACCACAGCACGGGATTTTCGAAACAACGAATATTTCAATATTGGTTCTGACTCCTACATTCAATGTCCAAGAAGATGATATAGACACGAAAGAAAAGTATTACGGGAACAAGCATCGATTTTTTTTAAAAAAAAAAGCTCACTGATAGACACTCATAGCTTGAACCTGTCTCTTGCAGTCCCTTAAACATATCACGGGTTAGACATAGGTGAGTGTCTGGCCCATAAATATAAGGTAAATGCACAAAACAAAAAAGACACTAAATATTATGTTCCCGAAATACTTTTTTGGGTTTCTTTACGCCGAGGGAAATTGTCCCTTACATATGCGAGGGACTTTCGACATTAGTTTGGCCATTAAATTAGAGTTAAGTAACTGAATAAAAACTCCCAGACAGTACGCAATAAATATAGGTTCTACACAATAGAAAGGGAGATATATTCTCACTATTTACCAGCATTATTCATGCCTGAATAATTTCAATACATTATACATGTTATGTCAATGTCCGCCTTCCGAAGATTTCAGGATTGTAACAATTACATTTTAACTTTCTACTATACTTTTTATCCTTGTAGCGTTAACAAACAAGATTTTGCAGTGTAACGTGCTTCTTTCTCTAATATTCAAGGTTATTTTTATTCTATGGGAATATATTAGAAATATTCCGTGTATTTTTTCACGATACCAAGTATTCTAATCCCGGGACAAGTTCCGGCATATTTCTAATTACCTAGGAATAATCCCGGAATATTAGGAATTAAACTGTAAGAATCCTGGAATATCCTTCTTGCAAGGGAGTCGTTTTAAACACATGCATAGAATAGAAACGAAGTAGTTTTAAAACACGTAAATATTCGTATCATAGAACTTTTGACTTTTGCTCTGGGAAATACATTTTCAGAGAAAAACAAAGCAATGCTTACTTCCATAATATTCACTGTTCTTCCACAGGGAATATACAACTGTCAGTTATCGGACGTTTCACTGCAATAATAATAATACTTATTCCTGTAAGCGTGACTTTGAACTTCCACGACGCATAGAAACTGCATCAGCTGTTATTGTTTATTTCATTTTTCCTGGACTTTTGTTATTTTGGATATTAGTGGGCACTAATTTGTCTATAAGTGATTGAATTAAGAACTTTTCGCGTGCATTTTGGGTTAAAGAACTTACAGAACGAAGTTGGCTATTTCCAAACATGAACCTAGTAATTCATGGCTTTTATATCTAGGTGGCAAAATGGAGAAGAGGAAAAGTGCCGGAATTTGATGTACTAAAGCAAACCAACATAGGTTCGAATCCTGTTCAAGCGAGGTTCTTTTACAAAGCGGTCTTGAAGAATCTAACCATCACTTCTCATAAAAAATGGATAATATTTACAACTGAGGAATGAAGCACGAGTCATTATATAGAGAAAAACGATTTACGAATGTTGGTTTGAAAAGTCCAAATTATGTCTCAGGGGGGGGGGGGCAGTTAAGAACACGACATTGATATGAAGTATCCATTTTCATGTTATTATTCGTAGAAATAAACACTTTAGCATTTGTTAAGCATGTCTTGAGTAAAGTCGCCTGTGGAGTATCTCTATCGTGCTGGACTTCTAATTTGAAAACCTGTGTTCGATTCCCCATCAGTCAGTTTCTTTTTCGCATACACTGAAGTATTCAAACAAAGATTCATCTCGGGACTATGGAGAACTTAACGAAGTATCACTGGTCAGAATCCGAGTAAACAGGTGTGTGTGCTGTTTAGCATAATGATATTGTAGTTTTCATATTTTTCATTGATCTTTCTCTCTTCCTCTCTTTCTTGATGTATTGTTATCGTGTCTTCGCTGCTTCTTTCTCTTCTTTTACCTCCCCTTCTCTCTATTCATATTTATTTCTTCTCTTAATTTACACACACTCTCTCTGTTTGTGCGTATTCCACAGCCAAATCCGGGTCACTTTCGATGACCCGGTGATAGGGACTGACCCAAACATAAGTGACCCGGTAACCCGATTGACCCGGTCTGGAAAATCTATTTAACTGGGAATTTTGACGTCGTATTTTTCGTGTTCTCGGGGAAACATCTCCGATCCTGGTCACCCCTGAAATAAACACTGTTGAAACGCAATGAAACAATTTAAATCTCTCCATCATCTTCCACACATCGAATCACCGCGTCAGAATACGTTCGAGTCTTAAACCTGATGACACAGTCCAAAACCTGACCAGCATCCCCCGACAGTCAGGGCCCGTTTCAGCTCTGTCGGGTTTATTCCATGTGTGCGAATTGTTATAAACACTAGTTCATTAATGTTGTAATTTTTAAAGCGTTATATTCACAATAGGTGGAATCTAGAGTGGCATGTTCAGAACAGATACATATTAAGATATGAGTAGAAAATAGTCCCCTTTTTTAGCTATTTCAAGAGAAGAATTATTTTTATATTAGTTTGGCAATAAATTCGTTTCCATCCTATAATTTAATTTATCAACATAATATTATGTGTTCCCTTTTTCACTTTTGAAATATGCAACATGTAATGTCTGGTATGCCTATAGGAACATGCGAATATTGCTTTTGAACATTTGGAACTTTTCATTTTGATACAGTTTGGAATTTAATTTTGGCTCTTTCTGATAGAAATTAAGCGGAAAAATTATTATCCATTCATGTTCTTTGTATGATCAATTTACATTACTAGTCTGGAATGGAAGATATGAACCACGGTATCTACATGGTTTGTTACAATCAGTGATTCCGCCAGACCCCCGGCAACTGGGAGGGGGTCAGCCCCAAATCCTTGCGAATATCCCCAACTTTTACTTTATTTTCACGGTCAAAAGTTGACAGAAACATTGTGAAGCTACCTACACCCTCCCAATTTTGACTTTACACACGCCAATCTGAAAATCCTGGCGGAATTCATGATTATAATTTATTCCCAACCAGTACGTTCAAAGAGCCCCACCGAATTTGCAGCCAAACCACACACAAACAAATCATGTGTGTTACACTTTTGACATTATCCTAAATGCGTCTCCACTGGAAATCATGAGTATTTAATCTGACAATTAACTTTGGTTGCAATATTGAAAGGGTCTAAATGAATTTTCAAGCGCCCTTTATATATTCGAATAGCCCTGAAAAACATATAAAATCCAAATGTCCCTTCTATCTTGCTGTTAGATTTGTGAGCACTCCACTTTATAATGTTAGGTTCTTTTTTACTACATTTAAATTCCATATTTTTATCTGTACTCCATCTTCTTCTTCTTTTCTTCCCTTCCCTCTCTCTCTCTCTCTAATTTATCTGCCTTTGCCTGAAGGCACCCATCGGTTTCAATTTTTCATTGTGTGTTTAAATTTCTCCCTCCGTCAACTTACGTATATTGTTTCGTTTTGCTTTTATTCTTTCATTTTATCGATAAAATTCGATAGTAATACATGTCTATTTTTAAAAGAAAAATCAGAAACAAAAGAAAAACAAAAAAACCTACCGAAATAACGTGCTCATGATGTTTGCTGATTTACTATGGGTGTGACGAAGGAAGAAGAAAGAGGGGTCTGTTTACCAGACACGATTGTGGGATAAGAAGGTGCCATTTGGGTTGCCTAGCTGCACGGCGTTCGCGTCGCAAGTTTTTTGATGCGAAGTGTACCAATTCTTTGTGAGGTTATTAGAAATGCAATTCCTATAGTAATATATGGGCTTCTGTCTGTCTCACACTGGCCACCAGATGCTCATATTTACGTTAGGGTTTCTATTCCTTTTTCCATGTTTGTCTTATACTTCCGTGGTGACCACTGTGCGCGTGGGGGAGGTAGTGTTGACTGCTGGCTGGTGTCAAGTGACACGAAAGGGTCGTGAGCAGACATTCCAATAGAGAAGAGTTCCCTCCCTCTTTCATTCATCAGAGCAAGGTCGTCAAACAAGACTTCAATCTGGTTTTGGTGAGAGATCATGACGGAAGCAGTGGCTTTCGCGGGTGTTTGTGCCAGCTATTTGGTCACCCAGTCTAACAGGAAATATAAGCGCAAACGATATTGAATACGAGAGTTATTTAAAAGGGGGTAACCAATATGCAGAGAACTTAAATTGGAGGATGGTGTTGACATTGGCTTAGCATTCGGGAGCTCGTGGGTTCGATTCCAGCAGCCGACCACCCTGACTGAGGTATTTGCAGCGTTTTTCCTCAGTCACGTCAGGCGAAAGCCGAGATGGCACCTTCTACATAGACCCTATCCAACTCCTTCCCGAATCCTTCCCACTATATAGCCTGAGCCTTAGATGCCTAAAGGTCATAAATATAATTCAAATTTAAAAATATTGTAGAACAAAACTAGTAAAATCTAATCAGTCCAGCCTGATGTCTGTATTTAAAACAAGGCAGTAAGAATTATTAGTTTGAAATTAGTTACTTACAGGCTAATGAACCTACCACTTTATTATTATAATAAAGTAGTAAATGTGGTAGATTTATTAGCCTGTAAATAAATAATTTCAAATTAATAATTCTTACTGCCTTTTTAAAATTGATATTTATGGCCTTTAGGCATCTAAGGGGCAGGCCGTGATAGGGGGAGGATTCGGGAAGGTGTGGGCCGGGACCTATATTGAAGGTGCCATCTCGGCATTCGCCTGTTGTGATTGAAAAAAATAAACTGGAAAACCCTTAGTCAGGGTGGTCGGCCGTTGGAATCGAACCCACTTGCTCCCGTCGAGACGAGCGTAAGCCATAGTGCTTTTACCGCCCATCAAATCCATTTTATCTTTTCTTACAACGACCTCCCGAATGCTACGCCAATGCTTTATCACTGAACAACGGCGGCTTGGCTTGTTCTACACTAGAACTGAAATGAACATACTGTATATCACATTTTAACCAATTACATTTACTTTGCAAGAAGCCATTTTGTGTGCTGCCGTTTAAGCTAAATTATACACGTTATACACAAATGGCTATGTACTTATGTTAGATTTTTTCCAACATGATTCCATTGAAATATCATCATGAAATTTTCACATACATTCTAATCAGAAGCACATTGAACATATTTTTTCTCAAGAAAAATAAAAACTTCTATTTCGAGTTTTTCAAAAACAAGTTTTGTTTTAATTTTAAAACATATAAAGATTAGTCTAATAAAATCAAATAATATATCAAATTACAGCTCTTGAAATTCTTAAACGAATGGTGCAAGTTTGCGTTGTCTAGGGCAAATAGCTTTTTAGTTTCGGGCTCTTAAAGGTTTCAAAACGCGTAAAAAATCAGTCGATTTTTTCTATTTTTAAGAATGTATACCTCAAAAACCGAAAGTGATAAAACATGAAGTTTTGTATTTTTGATTATATTAATGAATGAAGAGTTACCAAATATCACACATTTTGTAAAACCTAAGTTTTAAAACTATTTTTTATTGGTTGATTTGGTATGGAATGACCCGGGGGGGGATCCTAAAACTAGTGGTTACTGGTAAGTGATAACTTACTACCTATTTGGGTAGAAATATGAAGTCTTTATACCTGCTTGGGATAATATTTAGGATCAACAACCGAAGATGAAATCCTCAGGCATCAGGGACAATTCCAGGCATTCCTTCCGGAAAATCGAACACTGAGCATAGTAATGGATTGTAATACGTTTGTGAAGTTATTCCCCCACCCAAAACCACAATTAAGGTGAAAATTATCCAGGTCGTTAGGGAGTTGTTAGGGAGTACATTACTTTCGTTAGGGAGTAAGCAATAACATGGTTACGCCGCCAGCAAATGTGGGGGCTAACTTCACACATCCCCCCACCTATACAATATATGTTTGGCGTTGTCTGCAATCGTTAGGGAGGATTAGGGAGTACATTATATTCGTTAGGGAGTGAAAGATAACTTGGTGATGGTGCCAGCAAAAGTGTGAAATTACCCCCCCCCCTTGGTACCCCAATTAATAAAATGTTGTGTCGGCGTTGTCTGCAATCGTTAGGGAATCGTTAGGGAGGAATACGGAGTACATTAGTTTCGTTAGGGAGTGAAGGATAACTTGGTAATGATAAACGCAACTATTGCTGATATATTCACACCGTCATAGCTATTGTAATTTTAATCGAATCAGCTTTTAATAATTAGGGTTTTGTTAGGGAGAATTAAGGGGTATTTTTTCGGTATAGTTTAAATGATAAACAGTGAGGACTCCTAGCGATATGTCCCTAACGAAAGTAATGTACTTCCTAACGAAAGTTATGTACTCCCTATTCCTCCCTAAGGATTTGGTTAATTTTCACCTTAATTGGTTTTGGGTGGGGGGCTAACTTCGCAAACGTGATTGTAATAGCGTTAACAGCGTTTTTAAGCTGCATTTGGTGAAAAATAAGTGTGCTTACAAATGAACCAGAAATATTTTCTGAAGAAACTTAAACTAACATGTAATTTACATTCTCGTAATTAAATAACGTCAAGTTTTACGGAATGCAACTAGTTCTCATTCTGACGCGTACCCAAAGTTCTTCAATGGGGCCGAATACGAACGATTTATCATGGAAAGATTTTAACTCATAGCTTTTCCTCAAAATAATAATAAGTTAGTATTCTTATACAGCTTAATAGATTTTTTTCAACGAACGAATGTAATAATATTTTAATCAACTAAAAATCAGTCTTAAAGTTTTGCATTATTGGACATGAATGTCTTTTTAATTTTATTTATTTTAATAATATTTTTGTACTGTATTGCATGTTTCTTTGCCATATTTGGGTCATCTGGTAAGATGTGGAAAGTATGTCATCTGGTAGGGGGTGGAAAGAGGGTAGCAGAAGCACCAAACTCAACCGTGGAAGACATTTGTCCCCTTGTTTTTCGTCCACACCAGAGGACCCTTATCTATGGCTTCCATCTCGGTCGGGAGACAAAAATCCAGACTTCTGTCTGAAAACTGATCGCGGTCGGTCTGTGGAGAAATCTAAGACTGTCCGCAGACAGTCTGCAGACTGTCGGCAGCCCCGAGTCTGCGTGTTGTTCAAGGCCTCGATAATATGTATTCTAAGCATCCGCTCGCGCAAGATATCCTATGTAAGACAAACGCCATCTGCCCTGCTGGTGGTGAGGTTGTCTTTCCGTGGATACCAAGTCATGTTGGTATCCATGGTAATGAATTGGCAGACGAAGCTGCTCGTGAGACCTCTTTAGAAGCTAACATTGATATTCAGCATGTCCCATTTCAGGACACGTTAATATATTATAGGCAGGTTACACGGAATGAATGACAGCGACGATGGGATGACGTTGTTGTTAATAAAGTGAAAGAAATTAAGGTAACCGTTGCTCCATGGAAATTATCTTGACGAGATATTAGGCGTGAAGAAGTACTTTTAGGTTACCTACGTATAGGAAACAGTCGCCTGACACACGGTTATATGTTGCGACGATTGGATCCACCATATTGTAATAATTGCAGTGTAGTTTTAAGTATCCGTCACGTTCTCTTAGATTGTCCAAGATATCATCATCTCAGACGACGTTATAACATCCCCAATGCCATGGCGTTATTGTTAGGGGCTGAACTAGGTATGTTGCGGAGAATTTTTATGTATGTTCGTGAGACAAGTTTATCTCCGTCTCTTTGAGATGATTATGTCCCTTAGCTGTTAAGTTTTATGTAGTATTGTTGTTTTATTTTGTGAAGGCCCATTTACAGCCTGCACGCTTTTTAAATTGTTATGCTAAAGACTTTATACATCTTTAGTTTTCTTACTCGTTCTTTTGGCTATTTACACTAGTGTTTTATATTTCTGAAGACCTTTTACATCTTCAGCTTTTACATGATTTTACTGTTTCAGTTTTCGAATTTTATCCAAATAACAGCTAAGTTTAGACGTGACAAAGATAAGGGGCTTCCCCCGTATCGGGACGGGGGTAAGTCATAGTGTTGTTACCGCCCATAAAATTCATTTTATCTTTATCTTATGTTTACCGGGGTTTTTCAACCGCGCCCCTGGAAGAATTAGTCTCAACAATTGTATTACACATACATATACTGAAATATGTATATAATTGCACATTCTATAATTATTGCGCATGTTATTGGGAGGTTAACTAAGGAAGTACGATATATTGTTAAGTAACACTAATGTAATTTTACATTTTAGCACATTATTTATAATCAATAATGTTCTAAAATGTGGGGTCAATATACATTAATTATAATTTTCGTGAGCCCCTACGAACCCTCCGAACGTAATCTTCTGAAAGAAACACTGGATGTATCTATCCATATATCGATCCACAAACCATTCCAGAATGCAGGATTATACCGCATGAGACCTCTCTTTAAGAAAATGATCCTCAATAGTAGTTCATGGACCTGAGTTGCACTAGAACGTAGCGAGGGTAGTTAGTGCGCCCTGCGGCGAAGTAGAGAATCAACTCGAGAATCGTAAGCATGTGTACACTTGCCAGTTGCCTTCTTTCTTTGCACTTACCTCCTTTATCAGAAAACTGACTTTATTATAACATCAAATCACAGTTGAGATACTCCACTGTTATCCTAAAATAATGATGAAATAAAATAGCTGACATTATATATGATTCAATCATACGACACAATGCGTTGACCTGTGATGTGATGCCTGATGACATCTTGAACTGCGGGTGCTGCCCAAGAATGACATGGAGTCAAGCCATTTTCATCTTACATAGACTTCACTTAAAAGTTATCAATTATAAAAAAAATACTTAATAACAAAATTGTGGGTGTAGCATATGACATATGGAACAATGAGTTGAACAGCCATTCGAATCTGAAAAAAAATCAGAGACAAATCACAATGTACCAGGTTTAAATCCAACAGCAGACAAGTGCGAAATTTTTCAGCTGTGCGTCAAGGCGGGAAAATAGGACGCATAATGGAATAAAGATAGCATTTAATCAAGCTCAAAAACTACTGTAGAAACATACGTAATTCCGTTTATTAAGAAAGTAAATCTCAGAGTGGAAAATTTTGCTTTAAATAACGATCTTAGATAGAGATCAGCGTCGATCTTCGATATCGGAAATTTCAGCAAAATTGTTTGCCATTCGATATTGATCGATATCGGACACCAACATCGATCGAAGTTGCAAATCATGTGTTATTGATATTGGCCGATATCAATGTGCTACTGACCGTGAGATAGGTTGATCAATGATATAAAAACATTCCAAAAGTAAAATAAAATTATAATTATCATATATTAAAATTAATAAAATGGAATCTGAAATCAGAAGCAGAAGAGTTTTTAAATAACAGTAGATCAGTATCGTCGGACAGTAACATGTCACAGCCGTTCAGGAAAATCTTTAACAGTGTGCCGCAAGTTGGATTTTAGTATAAATAATTCAGTTTCATTCGTTTTAAGGCCATCTCTAACTGTCAGAAGGAGCAGGCTTTTGTCCTATCTTAAAGCACTGGAAGTTTGATCAGCTATTTGTTTCCCTGGAACGCATTTTCATTCATAAAATTTTACATATTTATGGCTTGAAGGTACCTAAAAGGATTCATGGTTCAAAAACAACTGTACGATTAATATTTTTGAATAATATTAAATTTGACAACATGTGATTGACCGGCAAATAAACCATGGTTGTATCGTATTTCAGTCTTTCCTTTTTGTCTGGCTAGAATAGCTGGAGAGAGAACGTACGCATCTACAAAGAAGTAAAGAGCTTCAGGTATTTAATTGTAGACGGTTTGTTGTCGATTGAAAAAAAAAGATCAATAATACCATGCATTGTGTATGATAAGCTACACATAAGTCATTAGAAGAAGGATGAAAATGTGTTTCGTCACTTTATTTTGTGGGAAGCAGCTATTTGGATGAAGACAGATGAAAAAAAGTGGTACTTCCCTCTCCCTGTCAACCCTCCTTTCCTTCCCCAAACCATCCAGTGATACATGACCACTGAAGGATGAGAGTCAAGCAGTCAAGACCGGTCAAGACTACAACCACAGAGGAGGTAAGACTATAGTAGCCTTTGCTACAACAGAGGAAAAGTCTCCCGCGATCTCTGAGTGTGTATGTATGTGTGTGTGTGCGTGCGTGTCTGTGAATGAGGCAAATTGTAGGAGTAGTAGAGCAAAGGAAAGAGAAAGGAGATGGGACTAGGCTGTGATACATCGGCCACACAACGAAAATATTGCTGAGTGCGAACTAACAAAAATTAGTTTGTTTTGCATCCATGAAATTTCTGTAACTATATAAAATATGACCCGTCTATAGAACTATAAATTAGATACACATTCTAGGATACGACATTTTGGAGTACAATGTGTTGTTTTGTACTTTCCACATAAAATTGATTCAATATATCCACTCATCAATATATATAATCTCTCCATCTTCAACAATCACTACTATTACGCTTCCACTCAATGTTGAGTGAAGGCAGAGCTGTAGCTACTGGGGGAGAGGATTGGTTGAGCAGGATCTACAACGATATGAACCTTATCTGTACGACATTGATTTCAATTTTAGAATTCCGTTTTTGCTAGATTTAGTGATCTAGTTCAGGTGTCTTCAAATGACCGGAACCCGGTCTGCATCCGGACCCCAAAGTCTTCTTTTCCTGGACTTCCACGGTAATACGAATTTGGAATTGAATTTATTTATAGCCTTTAGCATCTTTGGCTCACGTCTGGTTTGATACGATATCAAGAATAATGTGTGAATGTATTGTACGTACACATTTCTTTAGTTAAAAAATCAAGGATGTAATGCTAAATTTTTAGGTTAGTAAACGCTTCTCTCATTATAACGAAACCTCTCATTCATTATCCCATATACCTGCGTATTTCATAAATTTTAGGTGGGTATACGGTGATGTCTAAAAAATTGAGGTGGGTATACACCGTATACCCGCGTATACCCTCCCATTACATCCCTAATGAAAGAAAAAACGTAGAAGTGTAATATGAATTCATGCGAATTTACGCCGTGTTTACCCATTTCCTTGCAATTGTTCTACTTAATTAAACGGAGTAGACTGTACTGTCTTGCTATCCTATTTCAATTTACTTATGGCCTTACCCATCTGTGGCTCAGGCCGGAATAGGATTGGGGAAAGGATGAGGGAAAGAGTCGGTCACTCAGGCATTTTCATATTCCCATTTGTTACGGAAATACCAATGATGGATACAGACTTTGTGCACGGGAAGTCATTATTTTCGTTGGGAACCCTTGAAACGTTGGGCCTAAGGTCTAAATAACTTTGCTAGAGAAATGTTTGACCACATTGTACTCTTCTACTCAATTTCTACATCATGAGAAAAAGGTCTCATAATATTGTAATTTTCGAATTTTGACCACCGTCGTTTTGAATAGAGGCAACATAATGATCCCGGATTTGGCATATTTTTTTCTTTCAGGTTTTTCAACGATATATTACAAAACCCAATTTGCAACTCAATTTTTTTTAGTTTTCCTCACCATTCTCCACCATTGGTGGTTGAGTCAAAGGCGGAGTTTATTAACCAAACATTGCCTCTCAGCAATTTGCTCTTTTGCAAAAGGACTTAATCATCTGATAATAAAAGTATGTTCTGTAAGTCATCAGTTTATTTTGGTTTCTTTGGTTCATATGTATTTATACTGTTTAGGTAAATTTCTATTTCTAGTCTTATTTTTTCCTTATAAGTGAGCCAGTGTGTACTTTTTTTCTCTGATAGAAGTGTTTTCAATGTCTGCGTTTGATTCTTTTTTTTTATTGGGAATGTAAATAGTAAAATGAGGATTTTTTTCAACTATACAAAAAGAACTGGGTGGAACGGATGAAAGGGAGTGGTGAGACCAGTAACTATAATTCACACACACACACACAAATATATATATATATAATAAATCACAGCCATATTCAAGAGAGCCGAAGCTCTCACTGTGATCGCCACTGTATTGTATTCACAGCAGCTTCCCAATTGTCCTCACGATGCTGGGTCAACACCAAAATCGTCGACTTCAGTGCGAGCGGTCCCGGGTTCGATTCCGGGTGGGGGCTAAAAAATTTCGGAGTTGACCCAGCATCGTGAGGACAATTGGGGAGCTGCTGTGAATAAAATACAGTGGCGATCACAGTGAGAGCTTCGGCTCTCCTCTCCCAACCCGTCTGGTCAGCGTGGGAGCAGTAGACCAACTCCTCCCCTCGTGGAGAGGTCTCATCCACTAGTGGATTGAATATGGTGCGAATGAAATGGCTGCCCCAAGTGTGTCATGTTCAAAAACCAAAACATTACTGGTTAATCAAAGTAGTCACCATCTGCATCCACATACTGTTACCATCGCTCAGTCAACGATTGGATTCATTGGCGACAGAAGTCTGGAGTCTGCGCCGGTCATCAGGGAAGGTCTTTTCTATCAAGAAGTATTTGGGGATTAAAAATCTATAAAAATCAGTTTGAAGGCGGGGTTATAAAAATTAATTGAAAGGAAGAGTTTCTCTTTATGGAAGAGCAACTACGGATAACACAGGGCATAACATTTTGCTTGTCCTCCATACGACGATATACTGTATATCGTAGTATATTTTATATGTTTCGATGTATATTTTATGTGCGTTAAAATTCTTTGCACCAGACCAGATTGATATTTAATTAGGCGGTTATAGTAGTTTTTTATGTAATAGCATTGTCAATATTTTATAGTGATACTCTTCCACAGCAACTTCCACGTATCTGTAGCCTCAGATCAGATATTCCATACACAGTAAAAATTGTCTGTGTTAATTCAACACAATGTGGTATCCCGGAGTGACTACCACTTTTGTGTGTTAAATCAACATAACGCACGGTGT
Source organism: Lepisma saccharinum (assembly GCA_022664845.1). Classification (NCBI taxonomy): domain Eukaryota; kingdom Metazoa; phylum Arthropoda; class Insecta; order Zygentoma; family Lepismatidae; genus Lepisma; species Lepisma saccharinum. The sequence continues at coordinate 8,012 of JAGDQP010030547.1, read as the reverse complement.
TGATTTCGGTCCTGGGAGGGGAAAAAATAAGTTACGGCTGCACCTAGATTTGAACATGGATTGCTCGGTTAGAAGTCGAGCGTCTTACTAACTTCGCTAAATAGTCATACGGAAAGAACATTAGATTGAAACAATATAGAGGCTAAAAAAATGTTTCTGAACCCCAAACACAAAGTTAATCTCACGACTTATGCCATGATTTAATCACTTTACCATTGGTCAATTAGGGATCACAATCCCATTTATTGAGAATATGTTCCATTTCTATGGAAGCAAGCGCAGCATTTGACATGTTGTTACGATAAGAAATCAGTAATACTGGTCAAGTCTTTGGCTGTCGCCATCTTGCTTGCTTTCCTAGAAATATAATATTCTCAATGAATGGGAATTCTGGTTCTCAATTGACAAATATGAAGTGATTAAACCATGGGATAAGTCGTGCAAGTAACTTAGTTTGTTCTGGGGGTACACCAACATATATTTTATTTAATACACTGCATAAATCTATAGTGTAGTCGTTTAATTCAAATGTTGTCCACTAAATATCGTTTGCATCTAGTGCCTTTTTTGTCTGACGATTTAGCTAAGTTGCCGATCCAGGTGGTCGTGCGAGCTAGTGCGGTACTCTAGCGACTCCAGGATCGCGGGTTCGAATCCCGCCTCGGGAATGGATGTGATTTTAACTGTGTTGTCCGTAAGTAGGTTAAGAAAGATAAACGAAAAATATATGGTTCAAATCGTACAAATAAACGCAATGTACTATGAAAACTAAATAAACGAGATTTAAAAAAAAAAGTTGCTAAGACGCTCGACTTCTAACTGAGCAACTCATGTTCAAATCTCAGTGCAGCCGTAACATTTTTTTCACAGTACCAAACTCAACACCGTGTGTTGCGTTGATTTAACACACAAAAGTGGTAGTCACGCTGGGACACCACATGGTGTTGAATTAATACAACTATTTTTTGCAGTGTACCCTGGGCCGCAATCTTGAAACCGTTCCAGTATCTTCAGATTTTTTTCGACTTTTGACGTAGGTGTGTCTGAATTTTAGCCAGTGTTCTTTGGGTTTTGCTTCCTGAGAGCTGTTAGTGGTTCGCACGAAAAATCTTGAATTTGAACTTAAAATGATGGGTAATAGAACAGGCGATATGGCACAAGTAATTGTGTTGCTGAAAGTGTTTGTACATAGAATTTGAATTTTCGTAATTATACCATCGGGCTGGGGATGGGGATGGATGGCCACCACTCCCGTTGCCATCACCTTAGACTCACCACTACACTGGATTTACAGCAAAATTTCGGACTGAGGGTTTGGTTATGACGACTTACGATGAAAAATTCTATTCATACGCTTAAAAAAAAGTGTTATCCTTGTGAGCTTCGGTTTTGTAGTTATCCGTTCAAACACACAACAGAACTTGTCACGAGAGTTCTTACACTTCGTAGGCATTTTCAGAAATGTTGTACTGTAGTTTCATTTTCACCACACGAAACCTTTCGTCTGCCTTCCTTTCTTTTATTGGGGAAAAAAATGTTCAATTTTTTTCAGTTGGTTTGATACCAACACCAATATTTTTTATTGTCCCAGGTTTCAGTTTCCTGGTATTAACTTTGAAAAAATATCTTCTTCCATCACCTGTTTCTTTGTTTTCTGTTGTTATATTTTCTCTTTTCATATTATGCTCGTTGCCTTTAGGCAAATTAAAGTCTAGAATGTGGGTTCATTTAGCTGTGGTATTTAGTTGAATATTTGTTTATTCCGGCTTCAGGGATGCTATATATTGTGGGCAGTCTTGGATTGATAGTGCGTCAGCCACTGCATAGTCCTCGTGTTGATCGGTTATATCATTCTTGTATATTGTGCTTAGTAATGAAAGTGGTGTATGGATGGAAATCTGTTTTGGATTAAAGCTGACGTCGGTCTGGATAGTATCTACTAGCAGGGGGTGATCGTTTTGAAATCTTGTTCTTGTATATTTTAATCGTAGTTTCTCCATGTGATCTAAGATGTTTGCGAATGGGACTTGGTCGTATAGCTCTCTGGTTGGGCTGGGCAGTTTAATGCGATAGGCAATTCGAAAGGCGTGACGTTCCAGGACTTTCAGTTTTTCATAGTAAAAGGCTGGGGCTGCGATCCAGGCTGTGAAACCATAAGTTAGGACCGGCCTTAGAAATACTTTGTAGGTCGTAAGAATTGTTTCAGGGCGTAGACCCCAGGTGGTGCCCGTCAATCTTCTGAGCAGTTTCAGTCTATTGTATGCCTTTTCGGTCACCTTATTCAGATACGGGCGCCATGTTAGGTTCTGATCAAATGTAATGCCAAGGTATGTGACTTGTTTTCCTGGTCTTATGGGCGTATTGTCTACTGTGATGGATAGTTTGTTAGGATTTCGGTGAACTTTGGAGCGTCGGTTCTGTGGGATGAAAACTATTGCTTGTGTTTTATTTCAGTTTATTTTTAGTTGCCATTTGTTACACCAAGTAACGAAGCTGGTAATGGCGTTGTTTAGACTATTGTTTATGCTTTGGATGGTTTTCCCTGCAGCTAGGAACGCAGTGTCGTCTGCGTATTGGAACAGATGTACATTGTTGGGAAGGCTGGGGAAGTCCGCTACGTAGAGGAGGTAGAGTAGCGGTGATAACGCTGAGCCCTGTGGGACACCACTCAGAATGAAATATGGATGTGAACTGCTATTGTTAATGTTTACGTAGAAAAGACGGTTTGACAGAAAATGGAATGTGAACCTTATGTACGCAGCGGGAAGTTTGAGCTTGATGAGTTTATAAAGGAGTCCATGGTGCCATACCCTATCGAATGCCTTTTCCAAATCAAATAAAATTAAACATGATGGTTTGAGTGAATTGTAGTTTTGGGTTATTAGATTTGTGAGTCTTAGTAGTTGATCATTGATACTGAAGTTCGGTCGGAAGCCAGCTTGTTGTAACGGTAGTAAATTATATTCAGTAATATGTTGGTGTAACCTGTAAACCAGTATCCGTTCCAGTATTTTGCTGAATGTTGTTGTAAGTTGTATTGGCCGATATGAAGAAACAGAGTTTGTCGGTTTATTTGGTTTCGGAAACATAAGTGTTTTTGATATTTTCCAGTCCATCGGTATGAAACCTGTTCGTAGTATGAACGTGTAAATTGTTGCTAGTAGATTGATGAACAAGGTAGGAGCTTCTTTTATGTGTCGGTAACTTATATGGTCGATACCTGGTGCTGAGTTTCGTTTGTTCTTTATGGATCTATTGATGTCTTCTGTGGTAATTTCTACTGTAAGAGGGTTAGTATCTGGCATGGTATGACTGATATTTGGTTGGAGTATTTGCGAGTCTGGGTTTAGTCGGTCCACCGGATGTTGATATGGATTGTGCCGTGGAGGTGGAGTGAAAACTTCTTGCAAGTATTCAGCGAAAGCATCGGCTTTTTCTTCGTCGGTGGTGAGAGCTGCGTTGTTTTGTAGTAAAGGATATGGAGTTGAAGCATATTAAAGCGCTTCCAGTATTTGGTCGGGTGGCTGGTCTCACCTAGGGAGTTGCAAGCTTTGATCCAATTTCTGAGTTTGTAAGCTTTCAGGTAGTTTGAAATTGTCCTTTGTATTCGTCTGTGGTGCCGTAGGGCTTCTAGATTTCCTGTTCTGAGGTATTCCTTGTATAACTGTTTAGAATTTTTTAGCATTGGTGGGTATTGAGGTGGAAGTTTCGGTTTGTTTGTAGTGGTTGTTGGTATGTGTTCCTTAGCTGCATTTTAAAGAGCCGTTGTCATTTTTTCTACAGTCATGTATAATTCGTTTTCAGTTTCTGGTCCATTTAGGTTTTCTATCTTTTCTTCTATTGTGGTGCGGTATTTTGTCCAGTTGGCCTTATCATATCTAGGAATAGTACGGATGAATTGCTGCTGTCTGTAGTTGGTTTGGTTGTGGCATTGTAGTGTAAGCTTTATAGGGTCGTGATCGCTTCCGATTGTATCTAGGACTTCCAGTTGGCAGCGGTTGGTTAGATTTGTAGATGTTATAACTATATCTGGACTGGTGTTGCTTACAGGTCTTGTGTGGCGAGGCAGTTTATGAATTTCACCAGTGGTGTTTGTCGTGATGTATGTGTTGAATCGAGTTTTCTGTCTGTCTGTTCTACTGTGATAGTTTATGTCTGCCATGATGATGTAGTTGCGAAAATTATTTGATATATATTGAAAGAATTCATACGGTATTGCCGGTATTGATTGTTTAGGTCTTATATATATATGGTTGCCACAGTAATGTAAATAGATTTAAAGTACAATGTTGCGATCAAATGTTCGGGTAGGTTTGCTAAGTTTGGTTCGTGTCTACGGTAGGCTATTGATGACTGGAATCCTAAGAGTACGCCGCCGTTAGCGCTTTGTGCGTTTGTTTTGCTGTCGTCTCGTAGAATTTGGTTGTTTCTTATTTTACATTGCATTTTTGGTGTTAAGTAGGTTTCATTCAGCAGGAACGTATTGATATTTTCTTCTAGTAGGAGTTGATCAAATAGTATTTTGTTTTTAGTTACTGATCTGATATTCATGAATAATAAAGCAATAGCCATTGCGAGGGAACATACAATGTTATTGCTGCTTTGTTCGGCTCTATACTTCGGTTTCATACTGTGATGAATGAAAGTGAACGTACGGACCAGAGTATGTAGCATTGAAGTTGACTCGGAGTATGGATTTAGCTGCGTATTGTACTTGTTGTAGTATATGAGGTCTTAAAAACGGATGGATATTTTGTAATGTCATGGTTATGAAAGCAAGCATTTGCTCTATTGCCACTGGTTGGTATATTGAAGTGGGTTGAGCTGATGTTGATGTGGTTTTTCCTGTGTTCTTACTGGTACTACAAGATGTGGTTTTTGTTCTTCAGGTGCTGCTTTTGCCTTACACTTGTAGCTGTAAGTTGGGTGTGCTTCACTGCACTGTGAGCATTTCGGTTGTTGTTGCAGGTTTGTACATTGTCGGGTATTATGTGGCCCACTGCAGAATCCACATTTCGGATGTTTTGTACATTTAGCTGTTGTGTGTTCATTGTATGTTTGGCACTTCTCGCAACGTATAGGTTGTGGTTGAGTTGTTTGAGATGGTTCTACACGGTGTCTTTTCCAATATATTATAGCCCCATTTGTTAGTAAATCGTCGATTGTCTCTTGAGATTTTGTTAGTACCCTTACCATGTAGGTTGGACCTTCCTTGCACATGATACGGATACATTTCATGATATAATACCCTTCTAGTTGTAGTTCATTTTGTATCTCCTCATCTGTGTACGATGGTAGGACGCCACGGATTACCACGGAAAGAGCTGGTGGTGATTTAGGAGGCGGCATTTGTTTCGGTTTACTTTTGTCAAGCTGTGTGATCTTAGTGTTTTTCCCGAATATTTCAAATGAACACTTGTCCCTAATAGTTTTCATCAGATTCGGATCTGTAGATTTCATAATGTAGCCGTTCCTAGTTGGTATGATTTGAGTTATTGCTGCTCGAGGTATGTACTTAGTTAGCTGGAAGAATATCTGCTTGTTGTTTTGAAATCTGGTGTCAAAGTCTGATAGTAGAAAATTATAGTTCTGAGGTTTGTCTGTCTCAGTTTGATTTCCGAGTTCCATGTGCAGTTCCACGCTGTCGATTGAGGATTCACTAAGATTGTGCTGCCTTTTGCTTTGTACTGAAGACCGTGATCCATGAGCTCTTGGTTCTATTTTCCTCTTTTCTGTTACTGTTGATTTGTGAGGGCCAAGTATGACCTAAGGTAAACCGGTGTGACCTATTGGTATGTTGTTTGTCATTGCGCCTTCTATTTGCCGTGAGCCAGGTGTCGTCATATTTGAGATCAGTCTGGATGCTTACGCGTTTATAAATTGAACAATATATGCAAAGTCGTAACAGATATTAAAATGATATAAATTTTATACGTAACCAAACTCAGAGTCCAATGAATAGCTAAAGTCAGAATATTTGAGTTAGAATTAAAATTCGTTGACCGTATTTTTAACTGGTGGCACTCCCAGTAGCGTGATGATGATAGTAAGTAAAGTTCGTTGACCGTGTTTTTAACTGGTGGCACTCCCAGTAGCGCGACGATGTAAGTAAGTAAAGTTCGTTGACCGTATTTTATACTGGTAGCGCTCCCAGCGTACATATGTAAGTAGTCTCACTTATTTATCCTGGGGTGAGACCCAGAGTCTTGTATAAGACTTTAGGCGTTCAAGATGTATTTAACTTTACCCTCCGACACTGAATAATGCCGTCAATCCTATAGTGGCCGTATGTATGCTTTTCTCGCCTGTACGTCTGCTATACAGGGTCCTCGCTAGCACATTAACGAACCACAGCTAGACTAGGTTAAGTTAAAAAAAAGTTAGATTGTCTCCTACCCTCCGACACTGTAGAATGCCGTCAACCCCAAGTGATTGTACACGTACCGGTCTCTCTTATGCGTATTCAACACAAGGTCATCGGTGGCACGCTATCTAGTCACAGTTGAGCTAGGTTTTTGGAACTGTGTATTATCTTTAACATTCTTGATGGAATAATATGAAAAGAATTGTGCTGACATCTAGTGAACATTTTCTCATTTTATGAAACACATTTGCAAGGCTTGACAACTTAGCTGGAAACACATTCGATAAGAATCAGATCTTTTCGCATGGCTTGGGAACTTAGTTGGAAACACACCCGGTCACTTATGAGAATTTAATATTAATTGATCAATGATTATGAATTCATCGCTTGTTTCTTTATTTTATGTTTAGTAGAGTAGAAATATATATTTAAGATCATTTTTGGATAAAAGAAAACAAATATTTTAACTTTAAAATTCTTGATATGATAATATGAAAAGAATTGTACTGACATCTATTGAA
>JAGDQP010030546.1:7834-22537 GCA_022664845.1 Lepisma saccharinum | reverse complement strand
ACAATGCTTAAATAAAGTAAAGATTATAGCGTAGCTGACTGGGTGGGTTGAGGAGGTGTGGTACGGGCAGGTGAGTATGGTTGGTTCGATTTTTTGAACTATTACATTCTTCTAGATTTTAGTATCAAACCCCGGTTGGAGAGTTTGTAGTGGATGATAAACATTGTATATCATTGACTGAGTTTGATAGTGACAAATTCCTGACAATATTCTTCTATTGTAGTTCACTATTCTCAAGACACCTATAACGAAGGAAACAACATCACGTAAATTATCCATAAGCACACTGAGGTTTCATATAGCGCTAAAATATTCAAATATATGTTCATTGCTCTACACAAGCTTTTGGTAGTTTGCTTGTAAATGCTACATATTGTGAAACAATTCACAACTGTTGTACTAGATAAGAGAAATTAAATAACAAAGTGAAACGAGACAACAAGGATGGAAAACAAAAGAAGAGCTTGAAAACAGGATACGGCTGGAAGATGGTCTAGTGACGTGGTCTTCCTGTGTTACCTTTGATATTTCCTTTAGATGTTACCTTGGAAAGCTATTTTGGTAGTTCATTCTCTCCTGTTAATTTACTTGATCAAAATGTAGAAAAGGTAATGTTGAAGAAACATGGAAGAGTTCAAAGACATATCAGCAATCTAAAGCATGGGTACCTAATATGAGGAATATAAACATCTGTTATGCTTACAAAATATTTAATGGTTTTAATTTGTGACGCTTGTTTCTTAAATAAATTTCATTATTAGATAAAAAAATGATTGCATCTCTTTTCGCCAAGCCATTTCAGAGATAGATAGATAGATAGATAGATAGATAGATAGATAGATAGAGAGAGAGAGAGAGAGAGAGAGAGAGAGAGAGAGAGAGAGAGAGAGAGAGAGAGAGACGCACTTTTCAGTTAAGGTTCGCGATGGATGGATTGAATCTATCATGAAGAAGGAGACATTTTAAGATATTATAATTATTGCTAAGCATTTCTTCGGTTACAAATTACCTAGTCTTGGACTATAAGGTAGCTGTGACACGACGATCACTTAATTTTCCCTGCCTGCTTCTTACCAGATGGCAGAACTAGGTGTAGGCGAAAAGATAGAAACAACTTTTTACGTTCAAGGTATAACAAAACGATGCAGGTTGTCTCTAAGAGAAGGATAAAGTGACGAGCTGGTTCCTTGGGAGCTCAAGCTTAAAGATATTACACTTTCCACGGTTCACAACTCTAGAGCTAGGAGAACAATACTTTCCTTGTAAACAGAGCCGTAGGCGGAGAGAACTAGTACATGAACATGGCTGTCGGTTCGTATTCCAAATTCTGGTATTCACAACAACTGTAGCGCAAATAGGTAAAGAGTTTAACCAGAAAAGTTTAAAAACCTTTGCTGTTACCAGTTAACTATTATTGCTTGTGGGAACTGTTGACTCAAGTATATGGAATCACAAGCGTCTCCTGACTTTGGGGCAAGATGACTAGGACTGTAACTTGGTATTGTGAAGATTTATGTAATTAGAAGAGTGTGTAATTAGCGCCATATGAATATTCTGGAAAGGAACGGTCTGAAACTCTTAGGCTTAAATTAATGTACAGGTAAGGAAAGAATCGATCTGGCCCCGCGTACGAAGATAAGAGCTATCCCATTAGCAGCAATTAATGTGACTTTATTGTTGTTGTAGTGTTGCAACACTAAATCGGATGAGCGATTTCTTGCACTCGTTTTTCGATGACAAAGTAACTTTATCAGAAATTTATGAATTTCAATCGAAAAGAGTGGTTTTCAATTAAATACACTCACATTGGATAGGAAATGTCGTCTTCTTAGGTAGGATTTCAATGCTTTAGGGATGTAATTTATTCTTGAAAGGGTAATTACTAATCTTTCCGGAGTGCTTCACAATATTACACGAGTACTAGTAAAGTTTTTTTACTTTCTGCCCTTTATTAACGCAAAGAGGAAGTCTTACTTTGAAATTGATCGCTGTAAGTTAAAAATGACAACAGAATGCCTGATAACGTTTTGCAATTAAATAATACGCAAAAAGACGTCAGGAATAAAATGTATACAAGCAACTTTTAAATGTTATTCTCCAGTACCTAACGGGACAAAAGAAACCTTAACGAAGGCGTTCCTGGCTAGCCTAGGGAATAAAGTGCTGATCACTAAGCGCGAGGTGGCGGGTTTAATTCCCAGCGAGGTTATTATTTTCTTCTTTCCTTCATAAGAACATATCATTTCTTTCTTACTAGTTATGAATAAATGTTTCCTGTTGCTTCTTTTTTTACATTTTATTGCGTCTCTTTCATATTAAGAAATGAAAATTGAATCTGAATAGATGGAATTTCATCTAAAGATGATTTACATAGGGTTTCCACTGGTTTTAAAATTTCAAATTTTCTTATTTTTCCTGATTTACCTGGCATTATACATCAGATTTCCCTCATTTCCTGGAGTACGATCCTAACAGATGAACATAAATTAAGAATGTTTAAAAATAACGCCTTGAGAAAGATATACGGGCCGAAACGGGACGAGATGACTGGAGAGTGGAGGAGACTGCATAATAAAGAACTTCACAGACTGTACGACTTACCCGATATTGTAATAATAATAAAATCGCGACGACTAAGATGGGAGCTCGGATGGGGGAAAAACGAAGACTATATTTTATCTTGGTTTGAAATCCGGATGGAAAAAGACTGTTTGGAAGACCGAGACGGCATTGGGAGGACAATATTGGAACTGATCTTGGAAAAGTAGGTGTTTGTGACGAAAACTAACTTGATCTTGTCCTGGATAGAATCCTATGGCGAACGTTGGTTATTTTGGCGATGAACTTGGGAGCTCCGTAAGCCATAGAGTATGTAAGTATTATATATATGCAGGGTTTCGTTATAATCGTGCTTGCATTAATGTTATTTACGCTCTGGATTCTAGCAAATTATGCCTTTAACTGACAATAGGCTTGGAAGGGTCTCTGCCCTTGAAAGCATTTCGGTAGAAAAGAAAAAACATGTTGGGCTATTTGCTTATTTTATGCCTACTTGGTACGTTTGAAGACTCCTCCGAAGCATCCATGTCTTTCATTCACTTTCAGTCGCCATAAATTTATTTAAGGGGACGTTCGCCCCCTCAACCAGTTTTCCGCAGAAAACAAAAGATATCTAATCGCTTATTTCTCGTGCACTATATACTGTATATGTGGAGTTTGGTTACAATCTTGTTTGCTCTAATGTTTGCTATGATCTGGATTGCAGCAAAGTGGTGCGTTTATGTGACATGCTTAGAGAGTTCTCTGCATCCTCAAACCATTTTCCCGCAGATAATAGAAACACATAATCGCTTATTTTATATCTGCTATGTATGTGCAAAGTTTCATCTAAATGTTTCATGTCTTTGTGTCACTTTCAGCGCCACCTGAAATATATTTCATGAGGGGAGATTTCGCCCTTTCAAACCGTTTTTTCGCAGATAAAAAAAATACATATTCCTTTATTTTATGTGTTACTTCTGCCAAATTTCGCGGAAATCGGCGTTCATCACTTTGCGGATGTTCCTTGATAGTAGAGGAAACTTCATGAAATATTGATTATTCCAATACAAGTTGGAAACAAGAACTTCTGGTGTTGATGTGCGATATACGCCTTATTTCTTAATATCATTGGTTATACTATTATTTGCTCCTTACGGATGAATTAAATTAACATAATTTTATAAAATTAAATATTGTAATTGCCCTATGAGCAATTAATCAAAGTAAATTTCTCATTGAGTAGATGTTAAAAACAACTTTCACTTACAAGTAATATTTAAACAAATTTTAGTTTTAAAAATATTATTATTTCAAAACATGGGAATAATTTAAAGAACAAACGTGCATACAAAAGTGTGTATTTAATGCATTGTTTGGTAGCCTGGGAAATAAATAATTTTAATTACATTAATAAGCACATTCACTTACGAGATTAGATACTTATATTTAGACATTTGATTATATTAATTATACATTATGTATTTAAACATTTCATCTGAGAGAAAATATTATTTCGTTCATTATAGCAGATGTAGCGAATGAAGTCATTAACATAGAGAATGACTCTATACTTTTTCAAATATGCAGAAAAGGGCACGTTTGAGTTTCTTGAATCCTCAAGTCAGTTTATTAGGTCATACTCATACATTTAGTAAGCACCTCTTGGTTAAAATATCCAAGGTTATTTGATGTGCAGTTTATACGCAATGCTAATTAAAGACCTTTAAAACTATTTCCTGTAAAATCTAGAAAATGGACAGAGAACGTTCTTTTCCTGTGGTCTTTAATTATATAAATAGTGGAATTTTAATCATAATTTATAATAATATTAGTCAGTGCCAGATCTAGGGGAAAGGGAGGTGCAAGCGCCCCGGGCGACAAGTTTAGGGGCAGCAGGCAGCTAAAAATAAAAAATAAAAGACAAAGTAAAATTGCCTGTTAAATTGAAATTGATCTAAAAGTGTTCAAAATTTCAATACCAGAGCGCTAAGATATATTTTGTTATTCCATATCATCTCTAAAATTCAAAATCGCGATTCAACTCAGATAGGCCTTACTGGAGTTACTAATGGCGATGCCACGACAGACTTCAGGGAAGATAACAACAGTACACTACGTGATGCGAGGCAATGTTGTGGCCGTCGCGTTGACCGGTCGTGTTGTTTGACTAAAAAGGATGGAAAGGGCGGCAAAATTTAACTTTACTTCCCATAAAAGAATCTAGATCCGGGACTGATGTTAGTTCCAGAGTAAGTTTGCGCAACGTGTCACTTAATTTCCCAAAGTCTTAATTTCAAATGAAACATTAATACCACAAATACAAAACTGACAATGTAAGCGCAATCAAACTTCGGCCTGAGTCTTAGATGTCTAAAGATATCATAAATAAAATTCAAACAATCAAACTTAGTAGGCTATCCTAGCACTAACTTAAACTTTTTGCCGCTAAGTATTAACCACATGAATAAATTTTCACAAAGTATTTACGATAGGGTGATATGCATCCATTCTCTTGTTATATTCTGCGCTAAACAATACTTTCTTATACGTAACAAACTGATACACATCTTCCTAGCTTAACAGTGAATTATACTTAAGTAGAACCAGATACCTACAGTTTGGTCTCATTAATTCAGAATATTTTTGTTTTGTTTTGTTTTAGTCACTAATTAGAGGCAAGAAGTTCTCAGCTTGTCCCAAACGTTTGTTCTCGCTAAGCATTTCAACCGTTAATGGTCTTCGTGGTGATTCGCTGAGCATTAACAGGTATGCTTGAGTGAAGATTTATTGGAGAGCAGATAAAACTTGTTTGTTCTAGATTTAACACTTTTCTTTTCCTTGAAGCACCTATTTAATGTCTTTCAAGAAGAAATGTTTTCCCTCAGATAAATCCTTAAAGACGAAAGTTATCTTGCTACCAAGGAGAATGAAAGAACACAAGAGCGAACAATACATTTAACTGATCAGTGCCAAGTGGTTGTCTAGGATATGCGAGTAGTTTATCTGAGAATTTTATTGTTAATAATAATGACAATTATATAGTATTTCAGCTTTGAAAACAGCCATTTTTTTATCCGTAGAATAATTTAATCTTAATGGTTCTGCTACAGTTTGAACACCAATACCTGATGTTTGATTCGCAAGATTGTTAATAACTTTTCATTTACGTTTGATAACATTTATCGCCAAGGAAACTTCAATATTTCTAGTTAAAATTATTCGGATTTTGATAAGGTGTGAAGCTAAAATTCTACAAAACAGCGACGCATTTAAACTTGGTAGAGCATTTGCAGGCAAGAAGGAAGATGTTACGTAACTACAGCCACATTGCACTTTCTGTAACTAACAGCTGCGGAAGTTTTCGAGTAGGTTATAGTGCATGCGGTGGTCGTCTTCAAAGTCCCCAAATTTTGTAATATTACAGTAACTTCGGTTTTTAATTATTTTTGCTTTCTATTGCACTTAACTCTGTTTCGTGTGGCTGAATTTGTCATAGGTAGAAGCGAAGATTCTAGTTCCCCAGGTCCTCAAATACGTACTGGTTCACGGAGTCTACGGGGCACGTGAAAGAGACAACAAATCAATCATTTTCATCTGCAACATCTACAAACTGACATAGTAACGATGACCTTCTAGTTTCCTTTTACATTCTTTTCTTTAATTCACAATGGTTCGTGGTGTCCTCAGATCTTGGAATGTTAATGTAACTCATTTCGCAAAGTCATAGAATGATGAAACTTTGCAAAGTGACGTAAGTCGGGTGTCAATATAATATCCATTGTTAATTGCTTATATTTCTATATATTAAAAGCATAATTTAATGTTGTTGTTTTTTTTAAATATGAACCTCTTTATCCTAAAATAAATAGTAGCCTGCAATTAACCTGGGTTTAACTGGTTGGAAAAACTTTAGAATTTGCGGCACAAAAACTTTAGCTAGAGAAAACGTATCCGAACACCGAAATAACTTGAAAAAATAATAATAAAAATACTTTTTAAAGACATGCTTTTCTTAACCAATTCGTACTAAAAAGTTACAAAAAAGATAATTTTGTTGATATATTAATAAAAAGAAAAGCATGAGGCGCTCTCTCATATACAGTCACTTTAAAAATTCTTGAACTGGTGCGCCCCATGCTTTTGTTTTTTCCATACATGTTTTTTCTTTACTTTTAGTACGAATTGTTTAAGAAAGGCACGATTTTATTATTATTATTTATTTTTTACATTTCATTTCACAATAATTAGAAAAGTGCATGCAAATCATCATCTCCGTTTTTGGAAATAAAAGAATAATTATAATACAACATTGGTTAAATTAAGCTGCAAAATTGTTTTCGCAACGAGCTGACATATAAATTACCAAAAGTTAAGATATTTTACACAAAAGAGTTTGTGAGGTCAAATTATTTTTTTAAAAAGCGTATTCTTTTACAAAATTAATATGAAATTGTATAACTCAGGCCTCTTCTTGTATGAGTTAATGACCTGTGTACCATGGTTTCTTACCTAATCCCTATTTTTTATACCGATGACTTAAAATTATTGTGGAATGATAAAAATAATAATGACATTCAAAAGCTATAAAAGTATAGAAAATTGGTGTAAGTTAACAAGGCTTTCACTTTATACTTTATTTCACTTTAAATTCCTGGAATTTCACTTTAAACTTTTCATTTTAAACTATAAATAACAAACGTTATGTGCATTATGCACTATGAATAAACATATTCGATATACTCAAATGTCAGTGACACGTAGAAACTGCTTTTATTCCTGAAGACTACACTCTTTTTGAAAAATACTGCCACTCTGTTGTTTTCCTCGTTTAAACGCAGGTCTAAAGAAACAGATGTGTCGTATGTGCATGCAAATCCACTTGAGGGTATTCTATTTCATTTTAAACGGGGTTTCGAAACGCTACAGATTTGCAGAAACTAGTTTAAGAGAAGACGAGAATCATAGCCTATTTTTCTCATTCACTGTTTTCATTTTATTAAAGACCAGTTTCTAAGCCTGCCCCACCAAACGTTTTCTTAGCTGTCATTTACTAATGGACATCGTCGTACATCAAAATTATACTTCTCTAACGTACCGTTATGTTGATTCATTTCAGATTTTTGAGGGTTACTCTTGAATTATTGACGAAGATGCGATTGCAAATTATTGGTTCTCTTTGCAGTTATTTTGTGACCAGCTGTGCAATATCTTTGCCTAATTACTGCTTTTCGGGCCAACTGGAAGCGCATTGCCATTTACGTTAGTTGTTATTGGGGTACTTACCCGCAAAGTTTTATTATACACATACTAAAAGGAGTATTTGCATTTTTTTCCACAATTACAATCTGCTCACACGAATTTCAAGTTTCAAGTCCAACGAGAAGTGTATTTTCGATACTTGGTAGCTTGCTCGGTGTTATTAGGGTGCTTAAGTGAATAACTAACTGCATATTTAGTACTTTCCCAAAATTCCAACTGCCCACGAATCTTCATGCTGAAGATCAATTCAGCTTTCTAGCCAAATGGAAATTTTCAGTGTATTAAAAATCGCTCAAGATAGGCATACAGATATATATGTTCCGGGTCTTATATTTTTAGATTTTTATCTTATACCCTCTATCTGCATTTTCTAGGGCATTGTCCTGTTTGGGCGATCAGCTGCAAGCAGAACGAAAGCAATGATCAACGAGAAAGTGCATTTCTACTTCACTGTCCTGCGTAATGAACAACGAGAGAACGCGAAGCGAACACTTTTTTGTTCCAATCATTCTAGTCGTTAGAAGTTCGCTAAGAAAAGATTCAGTTCTACGTACAGTAGAACCTCGATAAACCAGTGCAGGTTGATTGAGATAAAATTCGAAAAGATATGCAGACAGTCTTATCCTTGGAAATGAGTACATGCCGTTGCTGGGATATTGATATGATACATTCTTTCACCGCACGGCTATCTCTTCAGTCTCTTCAGGCTCTTCAGTCACACACAATATCGCAGCGAAAATAAACAGGAAACATTCTTTCAATAGATCTGTGACTTTACATTGTTTTTGTCGTTCTTTTCTTTTTCTAGTTCTTCATCGGAACCGTACAAATATCTTTAGAAATTTTGAAATATTTTTATAATCTCTCTGGCTACTGTCAATTCAGGTAATTTAACTACCATTATGTGTTTCTACTTCGTTTCAAGAGCTGGTGTTCGGTATTCTTCAAGCTCTGCCTTCATCGGTTGCTTCCCTAGCAAGATTTTCATTCTATCGTACCTTCTTCCTTATTTTCTATCTCAAGGTTTCATTTATTTCTATTTTCTTGTTTAATCTCCTTTATGGTATTTTTCCCTTCTTTCATTTCCCTTCATTTCTTTTCTCTTTGAGATTTTACTCTTTTTTTCCTTTTTACGCTTATTTTCTTGGCTATGTTACTATTTCAGTCAGTATACCTGCAGTTGATATCTCCTTGACCTTCTTTTCTTCCAAGGCGCTCAGTCCGTTGCTTACTTCTGTGTCGAATTTCTGTCTACTTTCCCCTTCATTTTCAAATTAAAAGTGTCGATTTTCCTCTGATAAGCTTCTGAAAAATTTTGCAATGCACATGCACACGTGTAGTGCACATGGACACTTTCAACTTCTTGTACTCAGATTCTTTGATAGATGTGTTTTGTTTGTATATTCCAGAACACTTCTCATGCATAGCAGACATAGTAATAAAAGATAATATGGAGAAAAGACAATCCTATTCTATAATGATAAAACAGAAACATGCTCAGTATGTAAAAATTAATTCGTGACTGAAATGAGAAAAAACACTTTCACAATCTTTGCCACGGCGTAGTAGTTAGCGAGGTAGCGTTCTACGCAGAAGGTTATAAGTTCGAATCCCCACATTCCTCTTACTTTCTTTTTTAAACGAATAATACCTGAACACTTTAGAAAATCATCTTTGTTCTTCACCCATAACTAACCATTCTGTTTGTAATTGCAGTGAAATTTTATTTTTAGTTTATAAATAAACAGATTTAAACTCGATAATGTTATTCATAATGTTTTGAAGTCTTGAGGAAAATTCAAATTGGTCTTAGTAACTCTATATTACGGTCAATCATGTATTATTATTTTTATTTATGAAACATCAATTTAAGGCAGCAGAAAATAACAACGATTATACACAGTAACCCAGTCTAACCCGTAAGTTGAATAAAATGCGAACACATTTTTTAACGAGGAGAAGAAGCACACAACTAATTCTTTCCCTCGCGTCTTCCAAATCAATTTTGACAATTTGTTACTAGATAGCTCTGTCTTTAGCATAGATTTGCACTCGTCCGAATTACAAAAGCAATCAGGTTCGAATATCTTGAATGGAGAGTAGCTTCGAATTATCATTTTTGTATTTCGTTTCTTTGTCATTCCTTTTCACGTTATAATGTTGAATGGTTTTGTATTTTCATTTCATTTAGTATATTTTAGTGTCGTTTCCTGTTGTTAGAAGCAAAAATCAGCATTTTGCTTGCCTGCGGATTGGCAATATATGAAACAGGAAACTCTAACACGTCCAACATATTTCTCAAGTTTTCAACAAATCTTGCTTATTAATCCTGTGAATCAATTGCGAGACTACCTGTTAGCGTTTCAGGTGGGATTGGAAATAAACTACGGAATTCCTTAACTAAGAAGGTAGTCTTAAACACACGCACATCATTAATTATAGAACATATTTTATTATAGATGGACGACGTCAAAGCAAGGCAGTAAGAAATATTTATTTCGGCAATGCAAACATGAAGGAAAGATATCATGTAACGACAAATTAACAGGAAATACTTGTACTTTATTTCTGAAATTTTGTGATATTTGTTCTTAATTTCGAAATAAAATGTTTAAAAGTAAATACACGTTTATAGTTTTAGGTCCCCTAAACCGTGGATTATAGCATTCAAATTTTATTTAAAACCTTCAGGTAACATGAAATATATAAGAAGAGCATTACAAATACAGCGCTTGCCTGAAAAATTTGACCAGAATTCTGATTAAGTCTTAGCATACAAATGTTACCTTTCTCAAATACGAACCTTACTTAAAACTAAACAAAATCTAAAAGAATTTTGCAAGTGTTAGAACTAAATAAATTTGTAATAGTAATATTTGCATTGTAGTTTCCTAATAACAATCCAGAAAATGAGTTAAAAACTGATGTTAAATTTCAGCAAGACATCTTTTATATAACTTGAGTGACGGGAAACAAATTACACTTAGACGAAGAGACAAAACTCCTTATGCACTGTTCATTTACCCTTTGTGTCTGTTCTATGTATATAGAAGTTACATTCTTGAATAACATAGTTATAAATGAATTCATGAAAGTCGAGTATTTTATTAACATGATGTACTAAACACACAAGGTGATATAATTGGTTTGGAGTCAGGGATTCCGCCATAATTTTCAGTTTGGGTGGAGGTGTAAAGTAAAAATTGGGAGAATGTTAGTGGAGATTTGCAAGGTTTCTACTGATTTTTGGCCAAGAATTTGGGAGGTGACTCCCACAGCAAGAGACGTCTGGCGGAATCAGCGTTCGGAGTCTACGATAAACTGTAAGTCCCGTCCTTGGGACGTCCTCTCTATCCGATTGAAGACAATGCCATCGGTTTACCCTGCCCAGGGACTTTCGGGTCAACACCTGCCATCGACCAGAACACACACCATTATTTTTATTTGCTTTAGCTCGCAGCTTAAATATATAATTCACAGCTATATTTAATTCACTAGCGGATGAGGCCTCTCCCATAGGAGAGTTTGTATGCTGCTTCCAAGCTGACTAGACGTGTTGGGAGAGAAGAACCGAAGCTCTCAACTGTGATGGCCACTCTCTTTTATTCACAACAGCTCCCCAATTGCATCACGATGCTGGATGGGCACCGTTCCATACAATCTTGCTTTGGAGAAAGTTCCTTGTCAGAGCCGGGAATCGAACCCGGGACCCCACGATCAGTAGTTAGAATTTGTGTATGTGAGTGTGGAAAAATAACTGTGTGAAAGAATTTTAAAGTATATACTTTCTTTTTAAAACTGAAGTCCAGTAATCGATTTATGTAATTTATAGAGAGGGGAAAGAATATTTCAAACACGTTAGTTTGCCGTATTTGACCCCCCCCCCCCCATTGACCAAACTATATGTACGGATGCAGATTCTCTTATATAGTAATTCAATGTAAAAATACAGAATGTGTCTTTGTATTTAAGGATTCCGACGTGGGGGGTAAAAATTACAAGGATGAATTTTTATTCCCATTGTCTAAACTATATGTGCAGATGGAGCATCTCTTACATAATAATTCTTTGTAAAAATACAAATTTTTCTTTGTAGTTAAGGGAAACCTACCAAGGGGTAAAAATTTCACGGTTAAATTTTTACCCCTCCCATTGACAAAACTATGTGTGCAGATGCAGCATCCCTTACATAGTAATTTTATGTAAAAATACAGGATGTTTCTTTGAAGATAAGGAAAACCCACGGGGGAGGGGTAAAAATTTCAGGGTTGAGTTTTTAACCCCCCCCCCCCCATTGACCAAACTATATGTACGGATGCAGATTCTCTTATATAGTAATTATTTGTAAAAATACAGAATGTTTCTTTGTATTTAAGGAAAACCGACGTGGGGGGTAAAAATTTCTCGGTTGAATTTTTATCCACTCTCCCAGTGACCAAACTACATGTGCTCATTCAGCATCTCTAACATAGTAATTCTATGTAAAAATACAGGATGTTTCTTTTGAAGATAAGGAAAACCGACGTGGGGGGTAAAAATTTCACGGTTGAATTTTTACCCCCCATTGACCAAAGTATATGTGCAGATGCAGCATCTCTTATATAGTAATTTCTGGCTTCTCCTTCTTCCCCTCGTTTCCCAATATCGATTTATATCTCGTTTGAAAACTTGTAATGTTAATATGCTCTGGTGCAAAAATAATGTTACTCCGGGAATTGCTTCTTCCTGTTTTCCAGTTTGGAAGTAGTCATGGTGGAGGCACAAGCCTGTTTCACGACGCCGGATGTTCGGGGTGTGATTAAGTTTCTGTTCCTCCAAGGAAAGCCTGCGAAGGACATTCATGGCGTGATGTCAAAAACATTGTAAGATAAGTGTCCTTCGTACAGCACCCTAAAAAACTGGACATCTCGATTCAAGACCTGACATTTCATTGTCAAAGACGAGTTCTGCAGTATTGCCCTGGATCAGTAATGGATCTGGCAACACGTGATGCTGTGCATAACCTTATTCTTATGGATCGGCGAATACCAGCCACGAAGATTGCAGACACACTGCGTGTAGGAGCGTGTAGGATTAATCATCTATAATGTACTGGACACGAGGAAGCTTTCTGCCAAATGAGTCCCAAAATGCTAGAATAGTGATCGGAAACGGCACCAAATGAAGTCATCGGAGGCCATTTTGTCTCGTTTTCATGCTGGTGAACAGGATCTGTTGACCAGATTAGTGACTGAGGATGAAACATTGCTCCATCTGTATGATCCCGAGACCAAGGATCAGTTCATGGAATGGCGCCACAAGAGGTCACCTCGTTCGAAAAAGTTTCGTGCACAGAAGTCATAGAAGAAGGTGCTGGCGTCATTTTTTGGGTCAGGGGTGGAATTTTTTATGGTGAGCTACCTCCAGGATGGTTCTACAATAACTGGCGAATACTACGCAAAACTTCTGGGCCAATTAAAGGAGGTTATCAAGAAGAAACGTCGAGGGAAATTAGCGAAAGGCATCTTGCTTTTGCAGGACAATGCTCCAATACGCAAGTCCCAGATTGTGACGGGCAAATTGAATTAAATGGGTTTTATATTGGTCGAATATCCCCCTATTCACTTGATCTAGCCCCCTCTGATTATTACCTGTTCCAAAAAGCTAAAAATATCTGAAACGAAATCGATTTGGTGACATTACTGACGTCATCGAAGCCACAGAGTGCTGGTTTCACGTGCAACCAAAGAACTTCTTTTCGTGGGGGCTACAAAAGCTGCAGGAGAGGAGTGCTAAATGTGGTAGACTCAGAGGGGAATATGTTGAATAAATCTGCAGTACCTTCGTTCTATCTCAATTATTTCTGGATAAAGCCAGGAATTTATCAACATCCCCTCGTATATGTAGAAAGATTTAACGTTTTCTTTGATGTTCACTGAAACCGACAGGGAGGGGGTAAAAATATCCCGTGAAATTTTTACCGGGGGCAAAAATTCGATGGGGGTAAGACTATCCTGTTACACCGGTCTTAACCGAAATCTCAAGACAGAGTTAAGTTGGCGATCCGATGATCAAATCTTGATCCGATTGACCCGGTAGCAAAATCTTGGCACGGTGAAGGGCCTTGTTTCTGTGGCTTGAATTAATCAATGCTGTTATTTGCAAGATACCTTGAGAAGTAATCTTCTGTTACGGAAATTCATATCTGAGCGTGTTAAAAGATGTTAATGTTTTTATCCCATTTAATACTTCAAACGCAAAATTATTTCAGAATAGCCTTTCCGAGAGAGATATTTGCACATCTCCATCGGTGTTTGTGTTCTTTCCGGGGATTTGTGATTATTTGCATATGTAACTGAATCGTCATATGCAAAAAGGTGATATGTGCAAAATTTGCAAGGTATAATTTTACGATAATCTACTCGTGTAGGGAAGATACTTAACTGAGAATGAAATGATAAACTAGGACATGAGATGTAGTTTCCTGTAAGTGACAGAGGAAATAAAGATTTATTGAAAGATTTAAAAGGGTACAGGAACTCAGTTTCTAGTAAAAATTATTTTTTGCACATATCACTAGGGTTGCCAGATGTGCCGTTTTTTACGGGATTTCCCGTATTTTGAGGCGAGAAATGCTGTCTCGTTTTAACTGTCCTTTTGTCCCGTAATTAATATTTCGCTTCTGCCGTGATTACAACTATGTATTTACCCATTCTACACTTCACTCGATTCTGTGAAATTTGACTTCCTTAGCCGGCTGCGTCAGGTGCTTCCATCAACATCAATGAACAATTTGCTAGAATGATGCTACTACCTTTCAGAATATAAGGATTTTACATTTGAAAGGTACTAATTAATCCTCTAGTTTTGAAGAAGTCATTAATGCTTTGCAACTTTCTGACATTTGTTAAGCTTTTAATTTGG
>JAGDQP010030545.1:7946-21604 GCA_022664845.1 Lepisma saccharinum | reverse complement strand
TATCTCCGTAGTGATCCAGTTGAAAATCGCCAGTCTCATCTTGCTCTTAGTGAACTTTATGAACGGCGAATTCTTCCTTTGACTTTGTTAAAAACGTATTCTTATTTACTTTTATAGTACAAATGCGCAGTTTTATTAATTGTGGAAGCTGTTCCCATTGTTGTTTCATTTCATGTGAGTCAATGTTATGAATTGCAATATTACTGTTCCTTTTTAATGTATGTATTAATATCTGCAGATATGATAGCGACATTGGGTGAAACGACAGGCGACAGAGCGCGTCAATTCATTAAACAAAAGATGGAATCAGATAGAGAAGGCAGTGAAATACTCAGGCAAGTAAATTTAAATTTGCTTGAACTGTTCTATGTTGTAGTGTGTGTACGTTTGATGTAAAGTAGGCACATCACCTAATACCAAGCTTTAAATCGTATTTTAGGTCGAACATCCAGTTCATCTAAAGCAAAATAAAACATAAACCTGCAGTTTCATGCCCTGTTTTTAACTTTTTTTTTTTCGGAAATAAACAAGGAACTGAAATTTGCACAAGTTACATATCTCTATTTCCATTATGTAGATTCCCAGCTCTTTTGAGAACATTCATGTTGTTATGCATACTTCGACCCTAGTGATCCACCATATACAGTGAGGTGTTTAGTTTTACAGAGAAGCTCCATAGACTATGTAATTTCAGCCAATATCATTGTTTATATGTTAATGCCTAGAGAAAGATATATTTCAATAAAGAACTGCAAATAGCATTCATAGTAGTGAGAAAAGGAAGAAAGCAGATGATGAGAGACAGTCTAAGAGAAGGTTGAAGCTGTTTTCATGGAAGAAGTATTTTAAAAGCTGTTAATTATAACTGTAATATTACGTGAAAGGCTAAGGTAATGTAAAGTAAGGCTCTCAAAACTGAAGAGGTTTGCGGTCATAGGTAATAATATAATACGCCGTATAGCTAATCCTTGTCGTCCATACATGGGTGATAAAGCTATTTCCTTGCGATCTTAATTAAAAATGAGAAATTTCAACTTTGTAGCTGTTTCATGATAACGTGGTATAATTCAGTGCGCTAACGTTTACGTCTTAATTTTAGAATACATCACGTGCCCTGTTCGAGTTACGTTCTGGTAGAACAATCGGGAGGACGTGGGTTTGGTTCCCGGTACTAGCTATCCTGACTTGATGTTTACTCTGGCTCTCTCGGTCACATGAGACAAATGCTGGGGTGGTACCTTGAATAAGGCTAGGGCTGATTCCGAAAATGCATTCCTTTGTGTGTGATTATTATTAAATATATTCAGGCTAAAATGGCCGAATTGGGCTATTATCTAGAAATTGTTAAATACAGTATAAGAACAGCACAGGCATGGTGTTTAGGTTTTTTGTATTTTTATTACTGCGTTATCAAACAAATAATATATAGTGCAGCCCTTTTATAACGAATTTCAAGGGATCCGAACTTCATTATAAACATACTCACGTATTTTTCCCGAATTACTGTAAAAGAAAGGGGGCGGGGGTAACAAGCAGAAACGCTTAACAAAGAATATACAGCAGTATAGCATTGCATCTGATGGTGATTTTGTTAAATGGGTTATCATCTAGCCTACGTACATATTGCAGTTCTTCCGTTATGTTTTTCGCGGGAGTTTTATTCCAGTGTCCTGTTAAGCGTCTGACTAAAAAAGAAAAAAAATTCCAACACAATGAGCTCCACTGAAAACCGATATTTATTTTTACCCTGGCTGTCATCCAAGTGGGAGGAGAAGGAGTGAGTCATGCCTGGCTTTCACAGCGAGATAAGGTGAAATTCCATCGTCTGAAAAGACAATGCGATTTTAAAAGTGTTGGATTTCTAATGTTTGGACAAAAGCCAAATGAGGAATGTATGAGAACAGCTGTGAAAACCAGTTTTGCGGAACCTGAGTAATGCACCACCAGAAGCAAGGAGGGTGTGGGGGTGTGAAATTGACCTGCATACTAAAGCTTGCAGCTGTGAACAAAAGAAAGTTGATTCCTTTGCTCTTCTCCACTCGCCCTGTTACGGAACAAAGGGGAAGGGGTGTTCATCTTTTGTACTTCCGTCTTTACATGTAAACAATAGCCAGGAAGAAGCGGAAAATCAATACATCCGAAACATGAACCCATCCTGAAAACTTCGCTATAAGCAGTCTTGACGGGAAATATTGTTCGTAATATACGGTCATTTCTTCCATGTTTTAAATAGGCAGGGTGGCGGGAATTTCATTTATGTTCGCTATATCCGAGTTCGTTATAAGTGGGCTGCACTGTATTTTGAAAAATTCTCACTTCCAATATGGGAAGACCATCCATATTGTGTAAAAATGAAGCAGATTTTATTGTTAAAAAATGCTACTATCACTTGTTACTTTCTAGACAATTGAAACTGTCACCTAGTGGTTATCTTGAAAAAGAATTTAACCCCAGCGGCAGCTAGTAATATAATCGTGTAAAGAGTCCTGTTTCCCTTTAACAAAGTAAAGTTCAAGTGCATAAATTGTTTCATGCACTGTTCTTATACATGTAAGTTCGACGTGTTGCATGGTGAAGTTGTTCTAAATACAACAAATAAACCAATAAAACAAATTAACTAATAAGAGTGTTTAAGACAAGTATTGTATTTTATAAAGCGAAGATGTATCGCCTTTCAGTAAATATATTTCGGTGTACATCATCAAGAATTATTGGGTCAGTATGAGAGCGGATTTCGATTTTGGTTCATTGCACAGGTATTTATGGATTATACAGTCCTGTCAGTCTTATATGAGCCATTCAGTTGCTTATCGGGCTAAGTCCATTTTTATAAATTTTACAGGAACGCACTTCCTTAGTTCATATCAGTAGTTTAATCCACCAAAATCATGACTTGCCAAGACAGATGGTGCCATCTAGAGTCAGTAGATTAAGCGAGGTAAACCTACGTGTCGAGACGAAAGATTATCACTATTAGATCCATTTAAATCGATAAACCCATTTTCCAACGATAATTGACTTGGCCCGATAGGCAACTGATTGGCTTATATTACACTACATGTGACGTGGTATTATGATACGCGTATGAAAGGACAGCATAGTTTTTTTCCACGGAATTGTATCAGTTTTCTTTATGTGAAGTGACCATTGTTGATTTGATGATTAAAATCATATTCAAACAGTTACTATTTGTTAAATGCGTCAAACAATGAAAATAAGTAATCAACGTTTCCAAGAAACGAATAGAGACTTTGTATGTTATCGTGAATACAAAATAGAAAAAAGGAACCTCTCAGCATTCACTAAATTATAAAAACATAACAGATTTAACTATTCAGTAGCTATTCATAAAAAAATTAACTCTGCAGCATTGACATTTGTCTTGTAGTCGTGAAAGTAGTAAAATATCGGCACAACTTCGTCAGCTTCCACGAAGTGTCACGAAACGGTGATTTATGTTTGCATCAGCGGTTCCTGTTGAGTGAATGATTGAATCTGCGACTATTTAAAACAGTGCAACGTGGTAAGTATACCAGAACGGAGAAAGTAGCTAAGTAGCTAAAGGCCACTTGAGTAATTGCTTTAAGTCATCGATGATCCTTAGGTATTTGCCATTAATAAATTACATGGTTGATTATTTAAAAAACGTTGTTGCACTTTGGTTTGTGCGTCTTCGTTAGTTTAGTGATTCGGATATAACCTATTCACGGCCTTCGTTATAAGAATATACATTTGTTTGAGATAACGTCTTCCTTCTAAATAAAACAAGGCTTTTCATAGAAGAACATCCAGCTGTAGATTCAATATGCAAAGCAAATTGGTATGATAACTGTATTTACAATGATAATGATGAGCGTTTTGCCTGGAGGTATTTTGTGATACAAAGTCTCTTTAAGTGACGTGTTCTGAGGTGTTTTGCCATTGCCCTCTGTGAAAACAGGACCTACAGTTATAAATGAATTCCGAACCATTACGACCAGTGTATCCATACTCGGTATCCAACATTTGACTACAAGACGATGAGCGTAGCCACCACATGACAAAGATAGGATGCTTTAAAATTTGTTAACAACTTCTTAAGATTGACTTTCCTCTTTTCAGAAAGAAGCCGCGAATAAATTCCAGGACAGTAGATCTCGATTGGCTAGCAAAACTTCCAGAAGGCACACTAGGAAGAACATATATAAATTTTCTCGAAACGAATGTAAGTATTGTAGTCCAAAGTGGACACTAGGAAGTTTAAGTGCTTTTCAGATAACTTCATGGAGTTATGCAGTCATACAATCTATATTGCCTGTTGTAGTAAATGCCCTCTGCTAGCAACACAATATCCACCCATAAACAATAAAGCACGCGCTCATGTCTGTTTTAATATTGTGTTGGTTCTACTAATCGAATGTCGCGGAGAAAACAGTCGTCGTGGAAAGTCATAAATAATTGGGCTCAGAGAAGACAGATCCATCAATCACTGTGTTGCTTTCTTGCAGCTATAGCATTCACTGTGAAGTTACTTGAAAACCACTACAGTCGTACACTAATGTTCATACTTGTCGGAATTGTTCACGTTGCATGACTATTTAGATATATTGCCTTTTGTGATGTGTTTTCTTTATTTCGTATTACAATTTTCTTGTTCCCATCAGTGCATTTCCTTACTAGGTAGCACTGAATTCAGTTTCTTCGTTTTCCCTTCATTCCTATTCGCTTTCAACCTTGTTTTGTGGGTTCCATTGTTTCTTGAAAGTGGTTTAAAATGTGTCACAAGCTTAGTACAAGTGTACTAAGTAACTTAGTAACTCATTTAGTAACTTAGTACTTAGTAAGCTTAGTAACTTTACAAGTGTACTCCCAGAGCTCATTTTTTAAAGTTCACCTTCTTCAGCTGCTTCTCGATGCGTTACATCCATCACTGTTCTTCATATACTTAAGCTCCTTGATTATTTCTCGTTGTGAACTTGAATATTGTAGGCATTCCAAACATCTTAAAGTTTTGGTCTATTTAAATTAACCAACTTCACTAATCACAGAAAGGAAATTGAGAAAGTAATATGTTGGTCTGACCATTTGACGATGTAACTCTTCTGTATGGTTCTGGTGTTTGAACTTTGAACTGATCACGAATTGAATTGAATTGAATTTTATTTACGACCTTCAGTCATCTAAGCTCAGGCCGGAATAGGGGAGGGAAAAAGATGAAGCAAGGTGTTGACCAGAGCCTAAGTTTAAGGTACCATCCTGGCATTTGCATGGTGACTGAGGAAAAACCTCAGTCAGGATGATCGGCCACTGGAATTGAACCCACGATCTTCCGAATGCTAAGCCAACACTCTACTACTGAACTGCGGATTCTCGTTGAGCTGATTACGAAATCAAACACATTGCTCTGTCAAGGACTAATAAATTTACTCTAGCTACGTATACGGAGAAGCCCCCAAAAATGTATACGCATTTTAAATGAGGTTATCGACAGATTTCTTTTTCGAAGTTGAGTCGAATTAGTGTGACGATGTGTAGTGTGATATTTTCAAAAGATTGTGCGAGTCATATGAGTACCAGAGCTACCATGTGAGTGACATAATAATTAAATAACATTAATAATAAAAATGCCAGATGGTTGTTGTTTGAGGCAAAGATCGTTTTTCAAGCGGTATTTTAACTTAAAAAACATTAAAACATTTCGATTTTCTCTTGCGGCAGGGGGCGGGGGTAGGATTGGAAGAACATGTGCACCAATCACAGTGGACAACTTGATAACGTATTTCGCCAAACTAATCAGATGTGTCTGGACATTAAGGTGATCACTTCAGCACTTGTGGTGATCTCATAATCGTTCCTTGATTTATGTATCAGTATAACAATAAAGTTCTCAAATAAGGTATTTTGTACATTAAGATGTATTCATTTGTTTTTGACCCTCTGTATGCCTCAGCTATCCGCAGGATTAACTTGTTTTTGCTCTTTGAATTGGTTTAACTGACATGATGGTCAACTAACATTCTGTTTGACATGGCAGTGTTGTTGTAATTGCAGTACTGTTCTCAGACTGTATTAAATGTCACGAAGAAATCAAGCACAAAAGTGGAACATATTTATGCCCTTTCACGAACCTAAAGAGAGACGGAACTGTACACGTATTTAAGGTACGAAGATCAGTAGTGAGTAGAGCGATGGTGGTGCCACTTACTGGACGACACATCAAGTATGGAACACATGACAGACGCATTACCTGTAAGTATTAGAACGTATGATGCAAGGTTGTATGTTGAAACTGTGTGGCAAGAGAATAGAGAATGAGGGTGTGGGGAAAATTCATATATTCAGCGCCGTCTAGTAGGTGACATCAACTTCACGCTCGTGAACGGACATTACTATACCGAAATATTGCAATTAAAAGTGTGTAAACTTTTGTGTGTGGTTTCGTCGTGAAATGCAGTTCATGTAAGTGTCCTTAAGTATTTTATTTGATATTTACCTTAAATTGTCCTTCGTTTTAGTGATGTTCTTTAAGATATGTAAACACACGCAATGAGTTGGGACGACGGTATTTTCAACTTTTTTCTTTCTTTTTCTTTTTTTCAACAATTGTAGGCAAACGATTTCTCTGTTTTCTTTTAGAAAGTGACTCCTGATTCGAGGCCTTTAGTTCGTTTTGTGGATGACCCCGATTTGGCTTATGTCATGCAGAGGTATCGTGAAGTGCATGACTTGTTCCACACCGTTTTGTACATGCCAACGAACATGCTAGGTAAGAACTTATCATGTTACATCGTACGGTTACTGACTATAATGTGTAACATTTAAACCATTGTAAGGCCCTGCGATTTTTTTAAAAATAAAAATGAAAAATTCAGAAAACACTGATATGACATGTAGGTCTACTATACGAATGATAAAGCTAAGAAGACAATACAAAACCTCAAAATTATTAGAAAAGCAAGAAATAGAAGAAGCTAAGGGGTGCTTAAGACTACCAGTTATTAGTCTCGGAGGCTAACGAAAGAATCAAGAATGCATAAAATTAAATGTTCGGAAAGGATTGCGAATTGCACAAGGGAATCGGAAAGAAAAAATGTAACAAAAGTACACCAAAGGCAAAAGAAAGAAATTTGATATGATGTTTTAAAAATGTATCCTATTTCTTCGTTATATACTAATTTTCGTACTTTTTAACCCAGAATAAAATTGTTTTGAATTCTTTGTGGATGGTGGTTGTTAGCATAGTTCATATAAATTGTAGTTCTTTGGTAAAAGCTCTGCGGAAAACTGTACAAATCGTTAAACTTGGGTGCTTTAATAAAAGCTAATATGTTGTTATTAGCTCTCACTGTACAATTGCATTCTTCCAAGTTTGTTAAATGTTAGAAGTGGAAACCTTAAAAATTACAGTGTAGTCAGTTGTGACTTAGAAAATTCAGCCATTGTAGGTTAGGGATTTATGGGTAGAAGAGTCAGAGAAAACTTGGAATAGTCAGGGAATTGAGTTGTGAAAAAAAAAAAAAATGTACAGACCCTGTTCACCAGGCGCAAACTCGGATTATATCTAGAATAAAGTCTGATCGCTATCTTCCTCATCTTTTTGCTTCGAAAAGAAAAGTGAAGCCACGCTCACTTTCAGACTTGTTTGAATTTAAATTTATTTATGGCCTTTTGGCATCTTAGGCTCAGGCCGGGATAGGGTAGGGTATCTTAAGGCAGGCATTCGCCTGGTGAAACTGAGGGAATCCCTTAAAAACTCCATTCAGGATGTTCAGCCGCTGGGTTCGAACCCACGAACCTACTCGGATTCGAAGTCCACAACATTACTGACTGAATCACGGGGCTGTGTCTTTTAAACTTATGACGGGCGTGTCTGTTCACCCAAACAATGTATTAAATATACATAGTGGAGTAAATTTTTACACAAAGTACAATATTTTTAAATGTAGTCTCCTGAGCAACCATGTCATTTTGTTAAACAGAAGTTCTTACTGATGTTCGTTGTTTTTCTATGCTGCATGTATTTCACATAGATTGGAGTGATTTTCATAGAATTCAGTGCGTTTTACTTCGTCTTCCGTCTTTTCCGTGGCGCTAAAGTTGGAAGGCTTCCTATCAAAAACCTTAATAATGTTGATGTAATGACATTGTTTCTGTTTTGTGACAAGTTCTGGAACTAATTTCTTGAAAAATTGGAGAGGTTCCCAGGTACAGTTGTTGACAAGTTTTCTCGCATGTGTATAACCAACTTTTCGTATTTAAAAATAAATTTATTGAAACATCGTATCAATGTGTTGAATTAAAACGTATACACAACCACATGATGCACTTTTCAGGAAATTGTTAGCTAAATAAGCGCGATATTTGCAAAAATATAATTTTTCGTCGACAAAAAATTCTAAAGTCGTAAAATCGTACAGTTCCCTCGTTTTACCTTTGAGAGATATTTTTGTAACGCAATAGGAACTATTAATTCTAATAGTAATCTTCGTTGGATTACACGAACGGGAGGGATACGATTAGAGATGTTCGAACTGGAGAGACATACTCGCGAATTTGGGAAATATTCTTTGAAGATAGGTGCCAATACTTTTGTCTACAGCTGTAGATACATGCAGTTCAAATTATGAAGATTTGGCAAGTCAGTCCTTTTCCCATCCAATTGTCCTGCTTTCGTCCAGCCTCCCTCTCCTGCACCCCTTTTCTATTTCTTCTTTGATTGCTTGTATCTTGTAAACTTTCCATTTTTTGAAGAAAGTAATTCTACTAGTCGCTAGTCGGTATACCATGCCAAGCAAGATAGTGATAATCTCAAAAAGTGAAATTTGGAGAAGTCCAGTTTTCTTTATATGGAGCCTTCAGCTATTAGTCCGGTCCTGGAAAAAAATCCCTAAAAGGGGATACTTCTCATATGTGTAGTACTAGTACCCAGTAACAACATATCAAAAATCAACACTCGTGGTGCATGTTGTGCTACGGCCGCCATCTTGGAAAATGGCCGCTTTTCACATTTTTATAATATCTCGGTAACCGTTGGAAATATGAAAAGAATTAGAGACAGAAATTGAAGATCATAAAAAAAAATATTTTTGGTCCTTATAACTTTTGTCCTATCTCTTACGGGTTTCCAGAAAAACATAAATTAAAAAATCATAAAATTGGAGATTAATCTACGTGTTAAAAGTAATTTACATGATAAACTTCCAATAACTTGGATTCAAATTCAAAAAAAGTATGATTTTTGAATTTACGGTTTTCTGGAAAACCGTAAGAGATAGGACAAAAGTTCTAAGGTCCAAAGAGATGTATTTTTTTATGATATTTAATTTTTGTCTCTATTTTTTTTTATATTACCAGAAGTTACCGAAATATGATAAAAAAGTGAAAATTGGCGGCCATTTTCCAAGATGGCGGCCGTAGCATAGCATGAACGAGTGTTGACATTTGATATGTTGTTACTGGGTACTAGTACTACACGTATGAGAAGTATCATAATTTTACATTTCGAAATGGAGAGTAAACTTCAACCGTGTAAGTTGAGAAGTTTCTTTTACCCGTAGTCTACAGTATGTTGATATAATCAAAGAGTATCGCCACAGAGGATGGATAATTTACTGAAAATCATTTTAACATTGCTAAAAGAAACTGCGTGAAACTGGCTTGGCAGACCATAGTCCTTACTTACATAATAAGCAGTTAATGGGTTTTGTTAATACCAGGAACACAATTAAGAAAATTTATAGAATAAAGGAAAAGGTACTCTTAAACGAGAGGTATCGGCCGTAGTACGAGATTGAACATTAAAAAAAAGTACAAATGGTATTAATTATCTTAAGACCTATGTTTTGATTTCAAGTTCAGTGGAGTTGGTTTTAATGTTGGAGAAAAATTGTTGTGCTGTTCTACATAGATTTTTGGTATTTTACAGGAGAGGTATCAGTAAAATGGGTTGAAGCAATTCAAACAAGACTTCCCATGTGTGTTGGAGGAGCATTATTTGGATCTATAAGACTGGCACCCAAGTAAGAAAAATAATTTAATTATTCTAAATGAGAAACAACTTGAGGTCTGTTCAGTGTTAAGGAATATTTCACAATACTGGGACAATTTGAAAGGATTTGCTGTTATATACAGAACGAACAATAGTGAGATAAGTTATTACGAGAAATCATACAAGAAAGATTTATGCATTTTTTTTTATTATACAGGGTGTAAAGAAAATATTGTTACGAACTTTGGGAGGTGAATCCTGACATTGAAACAAGAAAAAAAAAGTTGATATAAACATGGGCCAGATTCCGCTTCTGTTTCAAGATACAGGGTTTGCAACTTGGAACCTCGGATTGACTCCTTGCAATGGTAAATACAATTAATATTTCGCCAAATCATTTAGATGCAATAACATAAAATTTAGTTTTCGGAAGGTGATTTCATCAATACAGTGGATATTAGGAATTAAGAAGTGATGCCATCGGGAGGTCAGTGTTGCCAACCTGGTGTCGGATAAGTTGGATCGAATTTATTTAAGATTATTTTTTCAGTTTTGTTTATTAATTTTGGATTTTGGAAGTCATGTACTTGGTAAGTAAGAATCAGGACAATAAACGGTTAGTTCTCAAAGATGCCTTTGAGCGAAGCAGCCGACCATGATGTAAGGTAAGAGAAAGGTCAATGAAACAAGTTCCTACAAGTGTCATCGATACACAGGAAAGAAACATCCTAATATCCGTGATCGAGTGAAGCTACGTAGATTCTGAGAAAGACAATCTGAATATTTTTGAAACCCCTGTGAAATGCCACTTGAGACGCTTTCGCCAATAACTTATATTCAATACCACCTGATTTATGGATGATCCAATCTGTCTTATATTCGGAGTAAGATTGCATGAGGTCACCCACCATCTGTGCCTTCCATGAAAGAGCCAATATGATACCTGTTACACGGATGTTTGTGGCCTGGTTTTGTAATTAGCAATGATACCTAATAGTCAATATCCGTCTTTTCTTGAGTTACAGGATAACTAGTGACGTTGATCTAAATTCTATCTGTCGGTTTTCTCCCGATGGGGAAAGCTGACCTTTCCGCGGGTCCTAGTAAATTCAGCTCACCATTGCATCAGAAATGGCGTCAATAGTCCGATCAATGGACACTATAAACTAGCGAACCTTCCCTTCTTCCAGACTCTTAGTTTAATTGAGACTTTGCCGTGCAGGTCGATGGCAATTGTTAGTTGTGCCATAACGTTCGGTCCCGTGTCGATTTGGACTTTGCCTAAAAGCTCATTCTGAATAATTGGAACTTTAATTATTTCTCGGCAAACAGATCAGTGTGACTCGATAACAGCGAGAGTAAAAGAAATAGCTAATGACGGCTTCCGAGCCTGTTAGATGACGATTCAGTGCCTAGAAACTTTAACTAGTTGAGTCCAGTGTCAACGGACATTTGAATGTATCCCCAGTGGAAGATAATGTGCAAGAAGTGTCCCTGCGAGGCTTGATTGCGTTTCAGTCCTCCGGGTCGATACCAGAAACTTTCATCTCTTCATTGTTAGGTGAGTGACATCTGTTATGTTCTGGGTCAGGAATGCACCTCAGATAGAGTGATGTGTGTGTGTGTAGGTTTCATTGACAAATTGGCTCTATAATTTAATTAGTTGTAAATACCGTTTGTTGTGGGCGAAGGCAGATTTGGGCCCATTCATTAACCCCAAAGGTAACCAAATATTATCCTTTAACCCTCGAACAGAGCATGTTCGAAAATAAGGATTTGTGTTGTGTGTAGAATTTATAAATCCCAAAAGGTAAGAAGAGAGTAAAAGGGACACAGGTACCTAGACCTTTATCAACAGACTACACCTTCGAAAGACGTAATCCTCCTGTCCCGCCATCGGAATCCCGATTGGTTACACTGGTATATCGTTTATTTTTCAAATGACACTACGTCAGTTTATTGGATATGTAGCATCCTCTAGTAATATTAAACATAATATGTGAATGAACATCTATGAAGCACAGAACGCAGTGTTGCAAACTGCTCAAGTTTGCTCCTCTTTTAAAGAAAAGTTGCAATATTTCATGCTTAATCTCGTATAACATTCACAGTTAGCAACACTGCGTTGTGCTTCGTCTGTTGTTTACCATCATTAGAGAATACTACATATCCAATAAACTGACGTAGTGTCATTTGAAAAAAAAACGATATACCAGGTTGGAAACACTGACAACCCGAGGGCATCACTTCTTAATTCCTCATATCCATTGTATTGATACAAATCTTCTTCAGGGTTCCCACCAACCTGGAAAAATCAGGAAACTTCGTGAAAAACTTGGGAAATATTTATTATGAACTTTTTTTTTTAACTTCGTTTCCCTGTAGTAGGCATTTCTTACTGTAATAAGACGTACCCGAGAGAGCTGGCGACACTTGCAGCAGGAGCCAGTTGTTTCAAATTCACTTTATTTATTTTTTCAGACCAGGGCTTGCACTCACAAAATATGACTTCATTATATGTTTTTGGAAATCATACCAACTGCCTCTTTACGTGCATTACGACCTTTCGGTTAAAGTTTACAACACCCTTTACTAAACAACAAATTTGCCCACCAGATCAAGTTTTTTAAAAGTATATAGTTGGATGTTCATGTGCCTTGTTAACTGCGTAGAGATAGTAATCCTAAGACTTGGTGAAACTTTTTTTTTAGTAATTTAGGTATTTGTGATATACCGTATAATTTTTCAGAAATACTGTTAATTTCCAATATAATAATGATTATAGCAATTAAGAAATTCTTCCTGAGCTCAGATATTTTTAATGTGTTATCGTAATGGTTGTAGCTTAAAAAGAGATCAATGAGATACCTTTAACACCGTATACGAATTCCAATAATAAATTTAAATATTTGTTTATGAAAGTGTAAGATTTAACAAAACTATAAAAATTCATCTTATGGAAGCTCATAACCACAATCACAAAAGTGCGTTCTAGGGCCGGTGGTGCTAAATGGTACAGCGCTCACCTCAAGTAGGTAGGACCCTCGGTTCGATCTCGGCTCGTGCCATGTGGTTTTTGGGTGGACAAACACCATGTGCGTGAGTTTTCTCGGGGTTCGTCCGGTTCCTCCCACTTTCTTCATTCTACCAGTTCGGCTTGAGCCAAAGTTGTCTAAAGGCCTAGAAGAAAATTTTAGTGTAATAGCAAAAACTGTATTTTTACAAAGATATAGAGTCACCTTGGATCCAGAAGGTACTATGTCCGCTTTGGCTACTTTTGAGAAAAAAACAGTTTTAAAGTTCCATTTTAAAGTCTGTATAAATTAATTACATTTGTAACATTTCGAGCCACTTGGAGGCCGTTTTGTGAGGTATTAAAATTTGTAGTATTTTTGGGGTTGATACCCTTCAGTACAAGGTCTTTGACTGTAATGTTAACTTCATTTTGCCACAAAATGGATATAGTGTACCTTGTGGTTCGAAGGTGACGATATGCTCTTAAAACTTTTTTTTTTTTGTTTTAATACTTTCGAAAAAAAAAAAAAAAAGGTAAAAGCGTCGGAAAGTTGTCTTAAGCAATTTTTATATTTTTATTTGGAGAATTTGCTTAATTTTTTAAACAGTTTGGAACTAGTATTGTTAACATTGTACGGAAGGAACCTGAGTATCCGTCACGTTTTAGATCCGTTGT
>JAGDQP010030544.1:0-22538 GCA_022664845.1 Lepisma saccharinum | reverse complement strand
TTCGACTGAAACGTAAATTTTTCATTTTTAAAGTAACAGTTATTCAATCAATTTAAATATAATTTAGAAATAGCAAAACTTAAATGATACGTATACGAATTTCGTAATTTATGGTATAACATGGATCCGTTACCATAATATAAATATTTTTGTGTCTCACTTATTGGTATTCTATATATCCTAACTAGAGCTATATACGACTTTCAAGTTGTACTGTTTTTCTCTCTATTTCAGAATATTATTTCTAATCTAAACCCCCAAATTATATGTAACAAACTACTTTAATGTCATATTAATATTCTTGTTCTTGTACTGAGATCCGAAAGCCTGCATACCCATTTCAAATACAAGAGACGGCAACTTTTAAAACTATCATATTTCGAGACGAGACCGAGACGAGACTGAGGTTTACAATCGAGACAAAGACCGAAATTTTCAGGTCGAGACGAGACCAAGACAAGACTGTCCTAAAAATTCGAGACGAGAACGAGACTGATGCCAGCCTGTCTTGTCTCGATACCATCCCTAGATTGGATTGAGATATTGCGATCAGATCAAGGCAAACTAAGTTTTAGACTTTCTTTTACATTTCACTCGCTGCATGTATGCTTCTATCTTCTACAGGAAAAGTTTTTCGCTGATCAAAATTTTTTGTTGTAAAAAAAATCTACAAATTTCCATATGGTTATGCTTTTTTGTTATTTATAATGCTACTAGTGGTTCCATAAATA
This sequence comes from Lepisma saccharinum, assembly GCA_022664845.1. Lineage (NCBI taxonomy): Eukaryota > Metazoa > Arthropoda > Insecta > Zygentoma > Lepismatidae > Lepisma > Lepisma saccharinum. Next base: position 21,807 of record JAGDQP010030544.1, on the reverse strand, counting down.
ATGTAAATGATCCATAGCCTTCATAAAGGTTTCAGGAGCAATGTGTCAAAAAATGAAGATTGTACATATTACCTAGATCCAGAAATCGAAATATAAAACTTATGTAAAAAATTACTTTATCGACAGAACTGCAGTAAAGACATGTAAGAAATGTGGCAACGCTGCTGTCTGGACGAGAGACAGACATATACAGAAAAAGCATTGACCTCGGAGAGAGAGAAATAGTCACAAGCGCCCATACTGCAAACAAATGTTTAAATTTCCTATAGTAACATACGTACTTATCATAGAAGATAAACCATTACCATACTAGTGCTACTGTCATAAACCAAATGCTATTTGTCGTGTAACCTCTAGCATTAAGTAACCTTCAAAAGACAACATGGAACGAAGAAACTTTAAAATTCCATCATCAGAACTTTATATGTAAACGATGATCTACACATAGATTTCCAAGTCTACACTAATCTACTTAATGTTATTTACCTGTTCTTCTAGTTCAGAAGCGGAATCAGAAGGAGAACCAGCGGAATCACTCATTAGCGACTGATCATCGAGGGTGGTTGTAGCCTGGCTGAAATCCTCAATACCTCGTTCCTCCTACGAAGACAAGAATTGACAATAATTTTAAAACAATGCAATGTATCTTGCAATATACATGATGATTTGTTGTTTCTGTCAGCAAGTTTCAAACCCCTACATCAAATCGCAGCTGAGACTTTAGGCTTGAAACCTATATTTGCGGAGCACAGATCGAAATGATGACATTTTTTTAAAATAAATATTTTATGTTGATTTTCAAGTATTTCTTCGCAAATCGTTTCAATCTTCAGGTAAGATCATGAATGATGTGTGGTAAAATCATGAATCTACTTAGCCCTACATCGAGCTGTAAGTAATCTTTACTTTCATAACCAATTTATTTTTCTCAGATGTCAATTTATAATGAGGAATTAGCTGCACAGTGAATGAATATATATTAATATTCATCAAATAAAATATTTTATCTTACACTTTCGTTTTACTATGGACTCTCTTGCAGCATTTCAGACCTTCTTTGCCGCAGTGATGATCGAATATGCAGATAATAAATCTGAAAGAATCTAATTCCTTAATTCATTTTGCATTTGCAAGGAAAGCCTGTTAGTTATAGACAGTTTAAAATCAAGTAAGCATATCATTTTGTTGAACTACATACCCTAATTACGATAGGATTTGCCATTTCTCCGAAATGACATTATATGGCATATGACTGTGTAGGCTGTGTTTAATTGTTCGATGTTAGACATACATTTCGATAAACAAATTTATGAGTGTATTAAGTGTTGGTTTAGCGATTAACACTGCTGCCAATTACTGCACTGACCAGGGATCAATCTCGAGACTGTTGTCTGGTTTTCGTCTCATTTTACTCTATTTTTGATTATGTGCCAGGTGGTTTCAATTAAAGTTACACTACTCGTAGCGGCCCAGTGTGTGCGGTAATGAACGTAGCATATCGATACTTGGTAGTTGTGCTAACCAGACAATATGGAAGCAATTCACACTGGGAAAATATTCCAATTTTCTCCACTAGGAGACAATGTGGCGCTGTACAAGCGTTATAATTATCACATACTAGCCCTAATTTAACATAAGCTATACCGTCAGGAACAGCAGCTTGACTGCTGAGAAGAGAGACCCTACGCTGTTAGTCAATTTGCGTTATCAGAACGGCAGCAATAGCAGTGCTGGAATGAGGGAATTTTGCCACCTGAAGGACTGAGATTAGGACCCATGTCAAGAAATGGGTTAAAGATGATACAGAAATTCGATGACACACGTGCTTTGTTTGTGGTACAAGAGAAAGAAATGAAGTTAAGGAGATTCCTGTGGCTGTCCCAATTGGACGAGCCCCGAATTCTGCAACCAGTACGCGGGCGTTTCAAGTTGAATTGGTTATACCATTATCAACAATCTGAAAATTTCTGCGATACATTTCGAACTGATACTCTACACTGCAACAACTGAGACCTCATGATCTGCAGCAACGCCGTAATTTTGTCCTTCGGTTTTTGGAATGGATAGAAGTGAATAAGATGGGTCCGTGGAATATTCTTTGGGCTGACGAAACGCCTTTTACACTGGAAGGTGCAGTGAATACACAAAACTGTCGCATATGGTGTTAGGCTAATCCGCACGTTGTGCATGAACAGCCACTGCACTCGGCTTTCATAACTGTGTCGTATAGATTTATAAGCACGTTAACTCTTGGCCAATTTTTCCTTGAGGAGATAACGCTCCAAGGACCTGTCATGTGTATCGTAACATCCGCACGTTATAGGACCTCCTTGTGCGGCATGTGATTTGTACCTTGCAAGAACGTAACTGTGTTGAGACCACTGCTTCTATGCAAGATGAAGCAATATCACACGTCGGTCGCTTATTGGAAGATCTGCCTCGTGCAACCTTCACTGCTCAACGCATTATCTCCAGAGGTTTTACAGATGAGTTTCCGCAAGATTCCATGACCAAAATCCATGTGACTTCTGGTTTGGGGGATATATGAAAGATCGCGTCTACCAGGGACATGTCCGGTTTCTGCCTGAGTTGGAGGCCAGCTATAACGAGATGTCGCTCAGTCCCACCGGAACTGCAGCGAGCAATGTTGATTACGCCGCTTTACGGAAACAACAAGTCTTCAATATCTCTTGTGGACATATTGAATGCCTTTTGTAACGATGGGTTGCTAATAAAATTGTTCACATGACACCTCCTTCACGTGTCTGAACTTTCCTGTCTAGGTCGTGTTCCTGTCCGTATATTCTGTACGATTTCCACGTGTTGATTGCTATGTACAGCGCCCATTTTCGGCTGATGTCCAAAAATAGAACTATTTTCTACAGCACAAATCGCTTCCGCGTTGTCTCATTAGCATAACTACCAATATCAATGTCATCCGTTAATTATCACCTACGATGGGTCACTGTGAGTAGTGTCACTTTAATTATAACCAACTGCTATTTATGTATTGTTTAACTTTTCAAAATTATGATGCTTTGCAATGTTTAAGATATTAAGTTGCACTACTTGGCACTACTACTTGGCCAATTATTATTGCACTACTAAGGCTAAATTGTAGTTCAAACACAGAATTAATTTAATGAATATGATGTTGGGGAAATTATAGTTTAACTACGGTACGGTGCTGCTGATGAAAGCACACTTAAAAAAACAACATAGAACCATACATACCGATGCTAGTAAATTAAGTTCTAGACAACTAAGTTATCAAGCACGAGAGAATATTGTAAATACAGTATGTCACTTTCCCCCATATTCAATCATCACAGAATATATAAAAACACTCTGGATGAATCTTAATGGATTTAGTTCATTTAGATATGATTTCATAATATTCTTTTTTGCACGAAGAGGAAAAGAGTATTGAATATCTGTTCCAATGAACTACAGAAATACATAAATTACAAATTAACAACTGCTTATTTATGTGGTGTTTTTAATTAGAAAATATGTTTTATAATTAAATAGTAACTTTACATACTACTGTTTCTGACGTCGTAACAAAACATAGTTGTAACATTTTCGATTCATAAAGATATAACATACACAAAAAGAAAGGAAGAAAACGCACAGAAAAATACAGAAACATACACAAAATATAGAATTAAATGAACAACATCAAAGCAACGTTTTTAACACGTTTAAAAGAACTGGAACATCATAACACAGATAAATTATGTTACCCTAATGTGAAAGAACTACCAAAGGATGCCAAGCCGTAGACACATATTTAGCTCTTAATTAAATGTGTAATAGAAAAACATTCAGACGACAGTGTTACCACCACACAATTCATTATCAATTAAGAACAAATGGAATAATTACAGAAGTTTTAATCTTGATTTCACTTGACACACGTTGCCTACTTCCCATTGCAATGTTTATACTTAATTTTACATGGAATTTTATTCCTGTGAAATAAAAGTTTGTTAACTTTTTAAAATATATTCCTGCTCTTAAATATTGAACGAGAAATACACCAAGAATTATATAGTATTATAGTGTATAAGATTCAACTCAACTGACAAAACGCGTAAATAAAGATTTGCGAAGCGAAAGACGAAAAAAATACTTCGTGAGCAAGGCTACAGTTTTGAACCAACAACACTGTTGATTTATTTCACTTTCGTTATTCTACTTTTTCACAGAATAATGCTACATAATAATTATGTTCAATATAGGGCAAGGCGGAACAAAGTAAATATATGCGGCAAAGCAAATAATGGAATTTCCAAGCTTTTAATAAGAGATGGCAGTAAAACTCTTTTGTGACTTTTGACGTCACTAGTGAAGGAATATAAGGTCGTCGAGATTGAATGCTGTGTGTTCTTGTGTGGTAAAGACGAGAAAAGAAAATACGCGTTTCTGAAAACATTTCAAGATATAGGTCTTTTAAAATCTTTCCCTAGTGTTCGTTATTTTTTTTGTGAACTCGGAATTAACGAATAATGTGTGAGCTTAGCTTTATTCCCATACTTTAATGTAATTGCAAATATGACGTTCATGTTGTATACAGTCTTTTGTTCCAGATGACAGCTTGGAGTACAGTGAATAATTCTTTGTAAGGCAAAACGAATAGTGACGCTCTTGGTAAAATTCCTTTGTTTTTACGTTAATTTTTAATATGCACCCACGTATATTTTAATTTTCTAGTTGAATAATGATTATGTTGAAGTCGTTCTTAGCTCGATGTTTTATATTTTGTGTTTAACCCAGAATCTTTGTGTGTAAGTTTAAGTTGATACACTTTGCTCCACTGCTGTGATCCACTTTGCCTCACTATAGAGGTAATGTGAATAAATTGTATGCTTAAGAATTGTTTATAGGTCCCGTTCGCCATTCTTGTGCTGCCGTTTGGAAGATGAATAGTCAGAGAAACTTCACCCTAAGTTTTACTGTATAGTATGTACTTTTAGTTGCTGTTTCAAGCTGTTAGTGATCCACCTTGCCCCCTTCCCCCAATCTTCCTCTAAATGTATCAGATAATTTTCCCGCAATTATGGTATTTAATGTAATAATTTACACGATATAATACAAATTTTGCATTATTTGGTGTAAAACTGGAGGTGCTCATTTTTTTAAATTCACCAAGTAATAGAGAAAATATAGTTTTGCTTGGTAAGAATGCCAAATCATCTGTTAATAAAAATCGCTCAGAGGGCAAATGGCTTCCTGTGTATTAATGCGAAGCTAGGGAAAAGCAAGATGCTTCAGACCATGATCGGGTAATCGAAAGTTGCTACGTTGTCAGATGGCCAAGCTGCAGTATGTAGCAGAATCAGGTTTATAACACTGTTAGTATAATGCAATACGGACACAAACACATCTTATTATTGCAAACGCATTTGTATATTAAGCCTATCTGCTCTTTGTGTGCAGCTTATTAATTATTATAATTTTTACTTTATTCGCAGAAAGAGCACATTCTAAAAAATGAGTACAACTTGATTTTCTAGATATACAAGATTAATGGTCAAATTCGTAATTTGAAATTCTGTTTATCTGGAAACAAAAAAATATTTTTCTGATAGTAAAACAAAATTCAGCACCGAAGTACTAAATACTCCAAGCGCCATCATTCACTCATTTCAGAAAGGCAACACATAGTCATCTAAGACACTGCCACCAGTCCGCCACTGCCCGTGGCGTGTAGCCTGTGACTAAGAAGTCGGGCGATTCCTTCAGATTTGTTTGTATTGAGGTACTGTAAGCAAAAACGGCCTTTGGCAAGTAACGAGACCACGAGTTCATATCCTCTTGCGTACAGAATTTAACAATATTCTGTAAATTGCGCACAGATATCTCCACCAACCCTGTTCGACTGTGCGAATATGATGGACTAAATTTCAGCTCGAAATCATACTTGTCTGCTAGTTTTCTGATTGTTTCGCTCTTATGGACTGGATGAGTGTCCAAATACTCCTGGGAGCACCGAAAAATAATATTAGATGGTTTTCCAAAAAATAGGTGACGGTTTCGGTAGATATGGTGTCTACAATCTTGGGTGCCATATAGCGTGATGCAGCTTCAATTCCAATATGGATAAATCTTCTCGTGTTCCCCAGAGGAATCGGTCCATAGCTATCAAAAATTATCTCTTCAGATATTTTGCCTATAGGATGTTAAAATAGTTCGGCCTGAAGTTTCTGTGACTGATTCTTAAGTCTTTGGCAGCAATCCCAGATGCGAATTTTATACGCCAAGTAAGCCTTCATTTAAGGCATGAAATACGTTTGTAATGCCATCCTATAGAGTTTTTTGAAACCAGCATGGCCGCTAGTAGAATCGCAGTGTATGTTATCAAACCATTGGTCAGCCATACTTCGAGGGACACACAGGATAAATATTTGCCCGTGTTGAATGTTTCTCAGTTCTATAAAGAACACCTCAGAACGTCTCAGTTCTTTTAGACAGTAACGTTTTGTATCTCGTAATGGTGAGGTTTTCACTGGTTCTACACCAAGTAATGCACCTATAATGTAAAAAAAATATGGGTAAGTTTTTGTGCTTGTTTGAACCTTTCAAATGACGAAAAATTTTGGATGCAGAGATTCGTACCAAAAGGATTTGATCTAAAAGCTATGACTTCTGAGTCGTGAACAAAATATGTACTTTTTCTCTGTTGGCCATTTGCTCGTTTAATTTTCCTTCCTGGTTTCCCTCAGTTTCACCATTTTCTTCATTCTCTATAACTTATCCTGGCTCCAATCGCGAGAATATGTCAGTCGGTTGGGAGAACCCCTGTTTGTGTTCTACTTGAAAGGTGTAATCTGATAAGAACAATCTAAATCTTGATAATTTTCCAATCTTATCAGGAGCGGTCTGTAAATTAAGCAAAGAGCATGAATCTGTAAACAGTTTAAATGGGCGATTCAACAGATAACGGAATTTGCGATTCGTAGATAATCGAATAAAGTTCACGAAGCCATGTGCTAGCTCGCCGTTCAGATTTTGATAGTCTGCGACTACAATATGAAACGGTTCTCTCTTCATTAGTTCTTGGATTGAAGCAAGTCAAAATAACCCCCGCTTGAATACTAGAGCTGTCTCTTTAATTCTCGTATTCCCTGCGACTCGTGGAAATGCGCAAGAGAAGGAGCATTCAAAATGTCAATTTTTAGCTGTTCGAAAAGTTCATTTAATTCGGGAGTACATTTAAATTTGTTTCCCCTTCTGGAGAAGCTCCTGAAATGGTTCGATTTTCCGGAAGAAGTCCTTGACATTATTTCTGATAAAACTGCAGACCCCGACAAAACTCTTAAGTTGTCTTTTCGTTGTAGGATGTTTAAAGTCACTTGTCTCCCTGGCGATTTTTGGTGAAATAGATATGTTATTTCCTGATATCGTCAAACGGAGCACCTGTAGCTGGGAATACATGGTGTGTGTCTTGCGTGGAGAAGCCCTAAAATGGTGACGTCTTCATCTGCTCAGTAGTAGCTGGAGGTGCCTTATTTGTTCTTCTGCTGTGTGGTTACTAATAACCAAATAATCAGTGAATGACGTTATTGTATCTGGTAGCCTTTCTAGCATCATTCTAGTTACTATAGGTAGGGCTTGGCTAGATGTCGAAGCTCCCTCTGTACAACGACTGATAGGTATTTCTAGTATGGGGTACTTCAAATGACATATTTCCAGCTCTTTGGATGAAGCTCAATCTGGTAGAAGCTCGAAGGTAAGTCAATCATGCTGATTAGAGACTTGCCTCTAATACTGGATATGACATCCTCGGTGCTTTGAAAAGCTATTGATAGTTATTTTGTAAACTTGTTGCATTCTATCAGTGAAAGTACGATACGAAATTACTGAGAGTTTGGTTTCTTAATTACTAGCATGGGCAAAGAAAACTCACTTGTAGATGTGTCCTTAATAATTCCGGCTCGTATAAGCTCCTGAATTCGAAAATCCACTTGCTTTCTGACGCCTATTGGGACTGGGGGAGATCTACGGTGGAATGTTGCAGCTTTATCTATTCGGAGACGATGTACATACCCACGAAATTATCCTAGGTCCGAACTGCTATATGCGATTATATTTCGGAATGAGTATAATAATTTTGAAACTTTCTGCTCGATATTTTCTGGAAATTTTGGATTTATGTCAAATAATGAAATGTCAAAACTTTTTTCAGTGTACCTAAGGCGCTCCTCAATTTCCTTTTGAGATCGATATCTATAAATATCAGCTTGGTCACCTTCCTTTTCCTCTATGTTACGTTCAGTACTTGGCATTTCAACTGTTAAATCTACCAGTCCATGCCTATGTCTGTAATATCCGTCTGTAGAAGAATGGTGACGTTTGTTTCGTTTCTTTTTATTCTTTGAGTTTAATGGGTAAGAAAGAATATGATTTTGCTGGGATCGTAATGCTTTTCTTAACATCTGCTGATTCTTGTTGTTTCATCAGGTTGATGACACTGTGAAACGGCATCCTTTCCGTTTCCTGGTAAACGCATTTCAGGTCTTGCAATGATATTTTTGTTCAAGTCAATTTTGGTTTGCACTCTCTTTATTATATGAGTCGTCCATTTCCAAATGGTTTCTTGTCCACAAAACAAAATTTTTCAGAAATCGAAAAAAATGTTCTAAGGCGTCTAATTTCCGTTAATGTGTGCAATGTTTTGCAGAGTTGTTGGTCAGGGGCAAAGAAATACTTGCTAGAAATTGGAACAAAGCCTATGCGATAGTTTGAAGGAAATATTAAAAAATAATTTAGACAAGTCGTTTTAGAACTGTTTGATGAACAAGATACATTTTGGAACTGTACGAAGGCATTTTGTCGTGGAGAAGAGACTTTTCGGAGACAAAACTGATAAAATGATGTTATTATTTGTATATTATAATGGAAACAGGATCAAAGTGGTAACTATAAATGAAATTATTGTTATAGTGCCTGAAATATAACGAGTTATGAATAAAACAACTGTCTACGTTATTATAAGATACTTGCGTGAAACATTTGTTCCAAGCGTTGGTGATTGTGATCTCCTCTACATCGCTGGCGTTTGGGCACATGCGAACTGGTATATTTTAAAATTAAATTGTCTTGGTATACTTTCACTGACCTGCAATCCACTGACTTCAGATAAAAAAATGCCATGAAACTTTCTCAAATCTTGCATTGACATATCACCACAGCTAAAGTGTTTTACTTCAGAATGATTACATGAAGGTCTTGTGGGGAGTGATTTCGATGAATAAAGGACTTTCTTCATGTTTTTCTTCCGTGCAAGAGGATTTCTGACCTTATTCCTAGTCTTTCCAGGATCTGCTCCTGTAACAGGCCCCTTATTCATTAACAATTTTTCGGTGGAATATTTTACAGTGTGTTATGTCTGTGGTTCTTCCTCAATCATAGTAGCCCTATTAGATCGAACATAGAGCAAACTGGATGTAATTGAAATCTCTATACGAACACCAATCACATTTAAAGAACACAAAATGTTGGAAGGACACAGTTCAAAACAGGACCCTACATCGTGTTTGAGTGGATGTGACAATAAAACTGATCGTTGAAAATATGATTTGATTTGACGGAAACAACAATAGAAGGGTTACCAACCGTTACGAATCAACAAATTGGCCTTTGAAATTAAAAAAAAAAACATTTTTAACTTATCTGAATCTTGCTGTGACTTGTGGACGAGAGTCGCTTTGAACTGTTTCCATTTGCGCACTACATTTGTCTAATAGGCAAGAAGCCTTTTGGTCCTGCATATTTACTGAATTTTTCCTCCGCCATTTTGGTGGACAAGAGTCAGTTTGTACGACAAATTTTCCTACATTTGAACGTAATTTTAACGACTTGAGGGATTTTTTGGAACTGTAAAACATACATAATATGAAAACTATGAATACCATATATCCAATGCTGCCAATATCTCAAAATTGAATTTTGGTGGAAAAGATGTCGTTTGGAAATGGACGACTCATATCTTGTCCGAATATGGGATTATAGTCATTTTGATCTATTATCCTGAAGTAGTGTGAATATGTTGTATTTTCAATCCTGAATTTTATCAGCGCTATATAATTTATCTAAATTGTTTTCAATTCCTTTAATATGCGTTACAAAAGGACTTAATTTACATTTATTTGGGAGTTGCGGTCTTGCCCAAAGAGAAATAGAACTCGCCGTGTCAATAATTATCGGTATCGTATTACCCTGTACATTGATCTTTATCATGGATTCTTCTATATTATTAGAAATCGGTTCACTGCGTTCCGTTGAAACTTCCTGACTGGAATATATAGTAGCAATAGAAACTTCTCTTACGGATCCCTTATTTGCTTGCGTACTCCGCTCTTCTGTACTTAATGGAGGAGCAGATCCTTTGGTCTTTGGATGAGCCTTCTCCTTTTATTAGTCTTCACCCTCGGGCCTGATTAAACTTTGGGTGTCTGAGGCGCCCTATTCGTTTCCCGAATCCTGATTTTTTTCTTTGTCCCAACAATCTTGAGCTGTATTATTTCTTTTATAACAGATGGCACAAACGGTGACTGTACCTGACTTACTTCCATTGTTGTTTTGTCCCCTTTTTTAGTTGCCATTTTTCTTTTTATAACAATTTTTGTCGTTTTGCTTCTTATTTTTCTTATAATAAGGCTTCTGATTGGTGCTGATTTTCACAACCATAACTCAGCCAATTCTTGGGTTAGGCTATCCATATAATTTTGAACATTTAAGCTAGGTTGCGGTTTAGGATTTTCGTTATAGGATGAATAGCCGGAATAAAATTGGTTATATATATAAATATCATATCTTTGTGTTGGGTTGGTAGGCGGTGTTACGTCTATCAAGGTAATAGGTGCCTGGTTGACATCTCTTCTTATGTTCGTTCATTGGATACAGTAGGAAATTCGGATTCTGGTTATATTGGTAACTGGTTGGGACATTGCTTTGGACATTAAGATGTTGTTGTTGTTGGATAGGTTGCAAATAACTAGGATATTGACTAGATAAAGGTTGGTTAGTTGCTGGTTGGATGTTAAGAATTTGACTACTTTGAGGTTGAAAATTTGGAATTCGTTGACTTATTTGGAAAATTTTGGTTTACGGGATTTTGAGGAGTAGAGTTTACTAGAGTTTATCATATCATTGGTTGGCTTTGTTGACTACCATCGGGCAATGCATACAATCCTTGTGCTTTTTCTACGAATTCTCTTTTCTTGAGTAATTTGTTTGACTTTTCCAGCACATGGAGACATTTCTGAAGATCCATCACTGAAGTATGGGTTTCCAGAGCCATGTTCTTTAAAAAATGACGCTGTAGTCCTAGGCTGAGGATATTATTTTTTTCTTCTTCACTGGCTTCTGGGAGGTTTTGTGTAATAGCCCTCAGTTTTCTAATAAAATAAGCATCGATGGGTTCATCCTGTTCTTGTTGTATCGAATTAATTTCCATCTCCGCTTTATAGTGTGGGATTTTAAGTTACTAAGACTCATTCATTTCTCTTTCAGCTGATTATATGTTGTATCGGCCATTATGTTTTGAGACTGAAATTGAAATACCATGTCTAACACGGTATCTTGCAAATATTAGGCAAGATTTGTTTCTTTTTATTGTCGTCCCATGATTGTAAATTTTCCATATGCTCGAATAGCATAAAAAATCTATGCCGGTCCTCGTTCATAAGACCAGAGAACTTTGTCAAATGTGGTATATGAAGTGTTAGTCGCCATAGTATCACCTTTGTTAAAAATTGTTTTTATATCCGAATTTTGATTGCCTGTCCTACTGCCAGACCTAGTAATAACTTGCATTAAATAATATTTATCCTAATTTCATAGTTCATACATAATAAACGCCTTAAAAGTATATGAGATCACTTGACACTTCTTATTTTAGTCTCGGTATTTCGCGCAAATTACTGGTATTTGGGCTCTGGCACACTTTGGGCCTTTTTATATTGTATTCCACTAATAAATTATCTTAGTGGAAACGGCGCAATCCGCTACGTATGTGCGTGATTATCCGAGGCCTCCACCACGCAACGTTCTCTTGATTTCTTCATGTTGATTAGGTATATACAAACAGATACACGGGATATGTGGTTTTGCCCATCACCAGTTTTAATACAAAAATAATATATGTTCCATAAGTTACTAAAAATAGCGTCCCGTACCAAAGTAACTACAGTTTCTTGAATTATATGATAACTCTTATGGCTTCTCCTTCTTGGGCGGTGTACCTGAGAGCTAGGATAGATGTCGCACCAGTCTGATAGCTAACTGTGCACAAGGGAAAATTAGGTGGTACACCAGTCCGACTGCTAACTGTGTGTGCAGGAAGGGTTGCATAACAGTTTGACTGCTAACTGTGTATGCTAGGTTAGAAGGAGCGTACCAGTCCGACTGCTAACTGTGTACGAGGTAAAGGTAGAGAGAGGAGGTGATCACCCAGGTAATGATTATTTGAAATAGTGCGTCGGGTTTTTATAGGCATCTTTTTGCTGATGTCCTCAACTCCTCCTCCTGGCCGGCGGTGGCTCCGTCAGTGTCTTATTGACGAAACTGAAGTTATTGTTTGCACTGTTTACGTTTTCATTTGTTTGTTTACGTTGCATCACTCATTACACACGTAGTACACCTACCACTATCATGTTTATGTTATGATTACGAGCGACGCGTGCTGAAGCACGTGGAACGTTAAAATATGCTTAAGCCACGGGATATTTTTTTTCGTTTTTCAGAACCATCGCCTGGGAGTCAATATTAATCTCGTTACGAGTGTATTTGAATTGACTTTTATTTATAGCCTTTCGTCATGTTTTGTTTATATTAGGGTAGGTTAGGGAAAGAAGAAGAAAGGAAGGAACTGTCCCAGCATTAAGCCGATGCGACAGCGCGAAACTGGAAAAACGTCAACCAAGATGGCCTATTGGTGGGTTCGAAACAATCGGATAGCAATTAAGGAATGCCAGCTCAGCTCTCGCTTTAGGTGTAATAGAATGTTCACCAAAGGACGCCATTCTTCAGACATATGACGAACTTAGGCCTTAGATACAAGTAACTGAAATGTAAATTAAACTAAACTTGAAATATTACTCTAAAATTGTGTACTGCATCTGACATACCAATGTGTACATATTGTTCGAATAATAAATTTTGAAGCAGAAAATAAGCTGAAAACGGAAAATGTCATGAAGTATATTTTAAACAGTCTATCCTCTAATTTCATTAATATTTTTTTATCTCTATCCATTGCCTCCCTGCAAATTAAACTTTCAGCACTCAGCATGTCTAAAGGTCCTTCAATGCTGGTTGTGCCTTTATGCAAATTATTTTTGGGTTGTGAAAGCTAGCACTTTCCCGCATTTACAAGACCCAGAAATGTGAGGTGTGAGGTGTACTTCTTCTTTCCGCTTGCATTTCCACAGGATATCACTTTCATCACTGGTTTGACTGTATCTATGGCATTTAAGCAACTTTCGTTCAGTAGCTACCATCCCTAGTTTGGAGGTATCATCCCTGCATTTGATTAGTGTGACTTAAGAAAAAAAACTCAATCACGATGTTGGTCGCTGGGAACAATCCCAAGACCATTCGATTGCTGAACCGACGCTCTACCAACTGAGTTACGGCTGTTAGGTCCCCGCCACTAATGTACATTCATTTGAATCCATCTAATATTGGCATTGGAAATGTGCGTATTAAACCACAAATCAATAATGCCGTGATACGTCGAAGGGTACAGTATTCTGAAAAAAAGGACAAAGTCTCAGTTTAAATCCCTACGCTGCGATGTTTCATGCAACTGGTGTTTTAATTTATTCCGTTCTTTCCACTTCACATTTGAAAAGTGGAATGTTCGAATCGAAAACTTTAAGTTCGGCAGTTATTTAGAACGCTCTCCTCAGTTAATGATCTTTATAAAAAATAAATATACTGTTTAACTATTCAAATAGGCCAGTCTAGCCTACTTTATTATCTGTTCTACAAGTAGAAAATTCTTCTGCAAAATCATTAGCTTTGCTACTACCGAATTATAACATTTTGAAATGAATTCAAATAGAGTTATCTCTCCTACATGATATAAGCAAAGAGGAGATATCAGAATGTGTTCCACAAAAATTTGACAAAAATTCTATATCATGAAGGAGAGATAACTCTACTTGAAAATACAGTAATTTCCAATGCAAATTAAAGCATATAGAAGCACACCCCAAATTTAGTAATTTTTTCCCGCACTTCTGGTGCTTGAGAATAGATGATGAGAGGTTGTCCACAAAGAGGAGATTAGAGATTGTGTTTCACAAAGAATTGGGGAAAATCGTATGCTTAGAAATTGAAATATATTAATTTATGCTGCACCCAATTTCCGTAAGATTACTATGGGTAGTTATCGGTTGTTTGCGCCTGGTCGAATACAGTGCTAAAATCAGGTCGGTTTAGTAGCATTATCAAATGAGCACGCGTTCCACCTATTTGAGTCATTTTTGTCGTTAAAAAGATGGTTTTAGTGTTTTAATTTATTGAAATGTGTTGTGCAGGAGAATATATTAACTTTTTCGTCAAGTAATTATGAATATTTATCTTTCTTTGCTTGTTTTGTATCGTGAACAGTTCCGAGTAGGTCATTAGTACGTCGCAAAACTAGGCCTCCCCCTTGTTTAAGTACGCGACTAGTACGTAACTAACTTTAGGCACTACTAGCGCACAAAAAACGATTCTGAATACGACTTCGACTAGTCAGCTGTTAGTCACTCGCTAGTACAGCGTTAGTCGCTAAAAAACAGTCTCTGAATACGGCTGAAGGCGTCTGAAGAAAAAAGTTAGAATATGAGGTTGTTCCTAGAAGAAAGAAAGTTTTTTTAATTTTCATATGAAGTTCGTTAGATTCAAGAGCTTGGAGATCAATAATTGGTTTTTATAACAATAAGGTATTGTCACAGCAATACAAATTATAATGACATCTGAATTTGAGTCCAATGTGACTTTAGGTAACTTTTATTGAAGCAAAGAGATATACGGTAGTTGTAAGATATGAGATAGTACGAAAGGGTACTTAGAACATGTATCAGATATAAAGGTATATGGAGACCATCAGTACTGCGCTTAACAAAGAATAGCCCTGAGACTGTTATAAGGAATCTAATACAGGACCACTTATTAATCGGATTTCAAAATACTGCATTTTCAAAAGTATTACACATACAATGATACATGAAAAGACGTGGAAACTCACCAAGTTTTCACATGACAAACTAGGTGGCAGCAGGAGTTCATTGAAACATCAGTGTTTATAGTTACACAAACGATTTCTATCTAATGATTAGTTTATTCTTAACATGTCGAAATGTCTCTAACAGCGGCGGTTTTTCAGGTGAAGCTGTACTTCACCTATTATTTTATTTCTGTATTCATTCAATAAAAAAAAAAAAAAGTTCAAAAATACTGAAATAAATGTCATAAAATGCCAGCAAGAACAACACCAGCTCGCTTTATTATAGTTTTGCCTACAAGTAATTCACAATACTAACGCTAGAAGGTGCCATCCGTCTAGCAAAGTAGGCTCCTTTGGTTTCTCAACAAAAGTAAGGAAGGAAGGAAAGGAAGCATTTAGGGTTGTCCCTAGCTATCTTCTTTTCTACTGACCTAGAGCGGAAGTGAGGTCCACTATTTGTAGAAGGTGAGCTGCTCCGTCAGGCCACTCTGACCAATCAGAAGCGGCCTGCAGCTTAGCGCTGGCAGAGACCTACTCCTTTCTTTCCTACTCTGTCGCGCCTGTGAAGTTCTCTCTTTCTCTTTCCAAAAGAGATTCTGTGCCCAATGCATAGTGAGATACTGGAATTGTTTACTCCAAATCCCACCTTAGCAGCACTATGAATGGTTGCGACAGGGCTGGAAACTACATCATGATTACCACAGTCGTCAGGAATTTCATCGCGTGTACGATGTATAATAAAGACTTTACTACTAGCAAATATACAGTAATTGGATGCTTAGCATCTTAGCTAAAGTATGTACGATTTTAAAACCAAGTAAGTTGATCTATCATCTCGCTTTTAAGATAAAAAGAGGGGAAAAATTCAAACGCATATTGCGGACGAACTAGAAAAATTTCAACGTAAATATAACTATCCAGTCGCTGAAGTCTTCTCACTCAGTGTTGAATGCAGAGAATTCAGGATGTGTGGGTGGGGGGTAGCGGATGCGGTGGTCGAATGACTTGAGGCAGAAGGGTTCAATTCACGGGGTGTCGGGAACGTGTCTCGGGTGGTGCTTGTGGAAACTTAAACTTAACTACTCGTATTTCTTTGAGACTTGCGAAGTAATTAATACTACAATGACATAAAAGAGAAGTTTACGAAACGTCATTGTATATGATTGAGTTTCTGTCTACTACTTCCTTCATTCTCTTCATGGAACCAACGCTTGATGGACAAATCATTTCTATGAATTTTGTTGTAGGCATTCTCGGAATACCGCGTTTAAGGAAACATGCCAATTCATTCAATCTTAAGGGTGGTAAGGAAAAGGCTAAAAAAAATAAATGTTTTGATGTGGAACCGAAGGGAAATTACGATACCAAAATGTAGTCTAGGTTTGGTCGATTTTCGCCTCATGTGCAGCTCTGAATAAGTGCTATATTACTCTAAAAGAGAACCATACTTTGGTAGTAAGAAAAAGAAATCTATAATTGCATGAAATACGTCGTGAGAACATGAAGCAAGGTTTAAAAAAGAATGCTCAAGTTGAGTTGTGGATAACATTTAAATTTGAATATTTAAGGCCTTTGAGAAGCGTACTTTGGCTCTGGCGAAATGGATAATGATGCGAGAATCGGTGGAATGAAGAAAATGGAAGAAAAAAGAGAGAGCCCGACTCCCCGAGAAAATCCACGCACAAGGCCTTTGTCCACTACAAAGCCCGCGTGGCACGAACCGGGGATCCGACGCACCAAAAGTCCCATGGAGTTTCACTGTTTGAAAAATTACTTAATTACAAACTCAAGAAAAGTATTATTTCTATTTCAATCATAAATATACTTAGCACAGCCATGTGAAGGTGTGGTCATTTTGAAGAGAAGCAGCAAACTGGCTGAAACGATGTATTGTTTTGGAAGGTAGAAAATCAGTATTAAGGAGAACAATATGAAATAATAATTGCATGGTTTATTCGGGGAGAGGCAATCCAGTAGAATGCTCAACATTGAGTAATATGAGTAAATGGCATTAGGAATAAATCGGTAAAGTCTGGATATTCAGGATAACTGTTATCAGTAGGTAATATAAATGCTTTGGTAGTACTTCACCTACTGTTTCAACCAGGAGCCGATCACAAATGAAATTTTTTTTCTCTCCACTGTTAAACAGACATTCCTTCTCTTTCTTTAAAATTAAACCATTTTTCTTCAACCTATATCAAACAGAATCTTCCTTTTCTCTCCAGTCCTATCTATATAGTATTTCTGTTCGCCTGAGCCAAAGTTGCTTAAAGGTCTTAAATAATATTCAATTCAATTCATATTTCTGTATTAACACCTATTTTCTTTAGTTTTCTTTTCGCTTTCACTTACTACAACATTTTATCTGTATTCCACTCTTTTTTTTTTTTCTTAGGTTTCGCGATCTAATACCGCATATTCGCTTCAATAAAACAACGTTTTTCCTCTTTCTTCGAACTTCTCTCCTTCCTTCCGTCGTACTTTACTTCCTCGCTTTGTAATTTCCCTAACGATAATTTCTTCTTCTTTTCTACTACTCAAATCTTCAACTTCATATCTGTTTGGACCAAATTGTGATCAAGAGTAGATTTCGATACGAGCAGAAGATTTTACATTTTTACGCTCTCCTGACAGAATTCCTGGATCCAGCTGAAAGTATATAGATGCACCTCCTCTTTTGGTTGACTATTCCTATAAACGTTCAATTTTGGTTACAAAAGGCAACAAGTTTCTCCTCTTTTGTGTTCTTATTCTAGAACTTTATTCCTTACATTTGCCATTCTGCACGTCTCCATTTGCATCTCATTGGATTTCATTCATCATCAAGATACACAAGGCCTTTTCATCCATGTGATTGATATAATGTATATTATTATTATTTTCACAACTAACCTTGTGTATGAGTCATTCCATGTCAAGCGGTCTAGTGCTCCCCACCTTACAATCACAAAATTTGACGAAACTTTGTGTGCTTCATCTTACATGACTCAAACTAAGTTCAAGATTCGACAGTGAAATAAATACCTGTGGAGCTATAGCTCTTTGTTTGATACCACACTGCGACCATATAACATCCCTCTGAAATTGTTGCAACTTCGAGTCAAAATTATTTAAGCAAAATAAATTGTACTTAGCGACTGTATTTGAAGTGGGCAGAAAGTGTTATTTAAGACAATAGTCACTTAAGAAACGAAAGTAATGAGTTTCTTTTATTATATATTGAAAAGTATAAACAATGTAAACTCCGTGTTCACCGTAGTCCGAGATAATGTTACTGATGCAGGTTTAGTGTCTGAAGGACACGAAGAGTAACTTAAAGATAATTATTCTTATTTAAGGATTGTTCTGTGGGAAAAGAACAAGCTCCCTATGATTTGTATGTGTGCTATTGTTTATAAAGGTATAACAACATATGAACTTGCAATAAAGTTGGATATGTTGCATTGGAGTTATTTGAGTTTTGTTTTAGTGTAACTTGCTTCTAGTATAACACAGAACAATGATGTCTTCGATTGCATTTGATACGTATAATGAAAACATAGAAGATATTCAAACATACACCGAGTCGAAAGGTATGAAAATCACTGCATCGCACATAATGTTAAAGGTGATAGGAAAACCTGTTCTTTGTTGTCCGTCATAGGACCTCAAATGTAACGTAAATTGAAGAATGTGAGTGCTCCTGACATTCTATCTTCTAAAACTTACAGCGAGTTATGCAGTGTGCTTGTTTAACATTTCGTCACAAAGAAGAACAAGACTGTAAAGATTAAAGTTTCACACTTTGAAACAACTTCCATACCAACCTGTGCAAGATTATATTTAATCTTTAAAAAGTCAAGCTATGGCATGTGATTATGGTGGCCTAACAGACGAAATGATTAGCGATCAAATCATTGTAGGGATCAATAGTGACAATTTGAGAAAAAGATTACTTGTTGACCCTAACCATCCGTTGTCTAAGGCTATTGATTTATTGCAAATTGAAGAACAGGTCTCACATGATGCAGAGGTCATTACACAGGATAAAACCACTCAGGGGCAAGTGTATAAAGTAGATGCATATTATAAAAAAAATTAGGTTCAATCGTGAAAACCATGATAAAGGTAAAATGACAAAAAAATTCCGTCAAGAAATGCAACAGATGTAATTTGAAGCACAGCCATGGTCAATGTAAAGCAATTAATGCTGTTTGCTCGGCGTGTCACTGTAGTGTAGTTTGTAGGAGTAAAAGTTTACCAGTTAGCTAGTTCATCTAAAACAACCATTCACGAAGATGATCTACAACGAACAAAAGTTGATGTTAACAACTTGCATGTAGATGATTTATTATGGCTAAATTCTAATCCACCAGTTGATGCACGTAGCCAAGTAATACAGCACTCCACAAATATGAAGATTTATGAGGAACGATTGATGGTTTGCAAAATTGGATCAACACTTACATTTGTGAGAACAGATTACCTAAATTGTTTTCAGAATTTAGCAATAATTCAACACAATTTACGAATCTCAACACAATTTCACCAAATATTAATGAAGGAGTGTCTTCATCAACAACCGAAGCATATACTTTGCCTGTGAACACTAGTCAGTCCAAGTGTATTAACAACAAGAAAGACACGTTCACCCAATCGAAACACATTATATTCAAGACTGAATCAATACATACGGATCCAGATTGGTTTGTAAATGTATCCCATCAACAGGTTCAAGAGGCTGAAGAAAAAAGGTCACGGAACGTTGAAGTTAAGATTAGCTCATTTCCATTATCGAACCAAAGCACGAAGGACGAGGTAATACAGTTATCGGAGGTCGAAATATGTTCAGAAAAAGTAAACTAGTTGGATAAAAAAAAAATGATGTCCTTTTACCAATGTTAAATACTACTGGAATCTCAAACATGGAACCTTCATAAAAAGAAAAAGTAAAAGAAATGGTTCCAAGGATCATATATTACCACGGAACCACAGGATTGAAAATTCATGGAAGGCCTGCAGAAACAAGTTATGCAATACGGACAGTTAGTCATAAATGTTTTAGCAATTTTGTAATGTGAATTAATCGTTTCACAGTGATTGTCCAATCCATGTATTCTCAAAGTTTTGTTTTTTGTTTATTGCTTTGAAAACAGATTGTCATTTCCAAAAAAGAGAAGAGTGTAGTGGGCGTAAAGTGCTATTCAAGACAATAGTCACTTAAGAAACGAAAGTAATGAGTTTTTTAAATTTTATATTGAATTGGTTTAAAACAATGTAAACACTCTGTGTTCATTGTAGTCCTGATGCAGGTTTAGTGTCTGAAGGACACGAAGAGTAATTATGTTTATTTAAGGATTGTTCTCTGGGAAAAGAACGAGCTCCCTATGATTTGTATGTGTGTTATTGTTTATAAAGGTATAACATCGGATGGACTTTAGATGTCCCCCAAGTTTGCAATAAAGATACTGCATTGAAGTTACTTGATTTTGGTTTTAGTGTAACTTGCTTCTAGTATACACACACTATACCACACCTAGTTTTTACATATTCTGCATATTCAGTGAAACTAAAGCGTCTCATAGTGGGCCGATAAAATGAACTCGCTAAAAAAATATAAGTTTAGCCTTACGTAGCTCATGTAATAATGTAGCTATACCTGTAAAAGTTTGTCTATTATTTCGTAGCAAAGCCTTCTTATCAAACATATGATTTTAGTTTATAACCTTTTCTCCTTACTTTATAATTTCACTTTAAATTTTGGAATTTTGTGAAAAACGTGAGAATGGGCTATTTTCAACAGGTATTTGAAAAAAAAAAGTCACCTATAATCATTTTCAAATCAACGCCATTAGAAAGAGCACATGTTGAGTCCCTTAAGAAAGTTGGTTTTGTTTTTCAACGCAAGTAAACAGTCAGAGAAAAAAAGGGTCAAAGTTTAAGAAGCCATTGGGTCATTCAGTCCATATGAAAAAGTCCACCATGCTTACTTCACCTGCGTAGCCTAGTCGGTAGCGCCGAGTTCGATTCCCGGTGGGGGTTCAAAATTTCGGTGTTGACCCAACATCGTAAGGACAATTGGGAAGCTGCTGTGAATAAAAGACAGTGGTGATCATAATTGAGAGCTTCGACTCTCCTCTCCCAACACGTCTGGTCAGCGTGGTAGCAATAGACAAACTCCTTCCTGCGGCAGAGGCCTCATCCAGTAGTGGATTGAGATTGAATATGGCTGTGTGTGTGAATAGTTCAAAATGGGTATTCTCTTATTTTTAGCCCCAACGACTAATTAATGACGGCCACCTTTGTATTGTGATGCATGGCAAATTTGTGTTTAAGACAAGTGGTATCTGCGGACTGCTTTATCATACACTTTCAAAAATAAATAATAATAAAAAAAAAATCCTCTAAAGCTGCTTAATCTTAAAACGTAATCGAACTGGTGAAAATGGTACTTAAATATGATTGTCGGAATGGAAAAAAATCCATTTTTCAGGGTGTTGTTTCGCACGGAAAGGGTTGAATGTCAAATTTGTTTTTTTGTATACTCTTACATATCAAAGTATATTGAAAGGGTGAATAGGGTCGGATTTATTAGTAGC
>JAGDQP010030543.1:3803-22540 GCA_022664845.1 Lepisma saccharinum | reverse complement strand
TTTAAATCCTTGCACATCAATAATGTACTGTTCTGAAGACACACTTAAAGACTTTTCTACAGAAAATTGTTCATGAATCACATCAGGTATGAGTTGAGCAATGAATTCACTATTATGAACTAATTCTCTACAAGTTTTGAAAAAATTATTCATGGAAATACTTACATGACCCTGTCGTTTGAAAATTTCATAGTACTCCACAAACGTTTCATGGTGATTTACTTGATTCAAGAAATGTTTTGAAAGTACTTTGCCTGTATTCCACACATATATACAGTTATTATGAAGAATCTTTAACTTACACCCACTACAAGTAATTGGGTTGTCCTTTAAATATGTACGAAAAGTTTGTAATACACACGAGTCCACAACAAAAATCCCACCACAAAATACACAATAGTCTGACATTTTTTCACTTGTTTCTTTTACAGCACTTTAGAGTCTTACTCGATCTTTTCCTTTACGATCCTTGTCATGTAACAAATCAATTACACCTTGCATATGAACTTTTACCACCTTCCAAAGTCCATATTTCATATTTCGCATAATTGTTTCATCATCAGCAACATTACTCAGTTCAGGATGATCTTGCTTATAAATAACATACAGTTCTTTCTCTGTTGAAGGTTTTAAGATCAGTCTCCACACACATTTACGAAAATGTTTTTCAATTTCTTCGCCTGTTACTAGTTCATTTGGCTTGATATAGCCTAAACACGCATGCCCAGTTTGGTTATTTTCCTCATTAAAACACCCTTCACAGATCGAAGCACTTTTAGGATTCCGCTGTTGTAAGGCTAGACGAATACACTTCTCATCTACCCACTTGTTCTTGCATCCACACTTGGCACTTTTTACAACTAGTCGAGTCCCTCCTGCTGGTTTCGCTACTGCTGCTAGTGTTGCTGGTGCTTTTCCTGCTGATCCTAGTAGTGGTGGAGCTATTCCTGCCGCTGCTGCTGCTCTTGATAGTATCGATGATGACTGCTTCACTCCAGTATTATCATAACACAAACGTTTCTTTACAGGATATTCAACTCCCTCCAGCACACGCTGCTTTGTCTTTGCATTCTTCTTCTTCTTTGGAGCTAATGATGAATATACCACGCTAATATCTTCATCCTCCGTCTTTGTCTTTGGCACTAATGAAGAATAGACTTCCTTAATATCCTCGTCGTCATCATTCTCCTCTTTATTAAATGAAAAAGAAGATAATAATGATGGTTCACTCTTCACTTTAGACTTTAACAAACTATATATGGTACGGTTTTTATCTTCTTCTTCATAACTACTATCCAATAATTCCAATGTATCGTTAAGGTCCTCCACATCTTCTACTCCCAACTTAACAGGACGTGCTACACCTTGCTGCTGCTCTGCCATGACTGAAGCTTGCCTCTCTTTGTAATGATACATACAACACTACTGCCCTCTATATATATAATCAAAAACTTTCACCCACACCATGGCGTCAGGTAACAAGTAATTTCCTACATCCTGTCAATGACCTTCTGACCTCAATAGTCAACTGCTCGCTTGTACCCACGCCGTGACGTCAAACATCTTGTACTATCCTGCCTCCCGGACAATGACCTCGTGACGTCAAAAATCATGTTCTGACTTGCTCCAGCACTACAATCTCAACATGATAACGTTGCACTCAACACTTGTCAACATCACAGGTCAATGACCTCTGTCACGTGATGGAGATTTCCAAACCCTATCTTGGATTACGTCATCACTTTTTTCCCACCCAAATTTCATTCGTAGTCTTGTACGAACGTCCACACCACGTCATGAGGTCAACTACCTACCACGGAAGGTCAACGACCTACCACGTCAATTGAACTACGTGGTGGACGCCCCTGGAAGGTAGGCAAGCCGCAATTTTCAGTCGTTCTCGTACCCTTTCTACTGTCGTGATTAACATGTTTATGGTTTTTAGAAAATCATAGAAAAACTGTTGCTTTATTATTGCCCCCCTCTGGAAATCACAACATGGGCGCCCTTGTGTACGTGTAACGTGTGCACGGTGCACCGAAATTATCACACTTTTAGGGTTCCATGCAATGCCCAAAACATATAAGCGGGGCGAAGAAAGTCAAAGGGTGGTAGTGCTACTGTTTAACTTCCATCGCGTGTTAGTTCAAGACTGCTTGGTATACGATTGTTGATATTTTAAGGTTACATTTCTGACTTTTATCACCTGGGGCCCGATTAAATATCGTATTTGGGAAATCTGTTTAAGCAACGCAATGCAATTTCATTGACTAGAAGTTGCTACGCGTTTGCCGTGAGCTTGGCGACGGAATTAAATATTGTACTTAGTACGGCTTCTCAAAGGGAAATTTGCGTCTTCTTATGGCAAATTCATAGCAAACATTATATATGTTTTAGCCAATAGGCAGCTTCGTTACAAACTTTCGATACAGACTGGCAGCCAATCAGACACTTCTAAAGCGCTCACGTGGTGTAAACAAGGAAAATAGCGTCTGTTTTTAATGATGTTTCTGAATTATGTTAGTGTTTTAATAAAGATGTTCTCACGTAGCATTATAATGCAGATTTACAGCATTTTAATAATCATTGAAAATGTGAAGTTGATCGGTATTTAGTTAGGTACTCCTCAGACTCAATCAATTGGTAAGAATATGTTAAGTGATTTACATTAGAGTAGTTTTAGCTTATCTAAAGATATATTATTTACTCGGTTTATAACTTAATATTATGTTAGGTTAGCGTAGGCCATTATAGGGTGAAGGGGAGTATCTAAAGTTCTTTCTTGAAGGAATACTAGCTACTAAACCAAAGGTTATTAAAACTATTTCCAATTTAACATCCACAAACCGGAAAGTTCCGCTGGCCTTCAAATACATGCAATTACGTTTTCTCCTGTTAAAAAGTCAACTTCCGGTTCCGGTATATATACTCGCTCTACATGAGCAACATCCCCTTTCTCTTCTCGGTTCAGCTTTAATTTTACACCATTTCGGTACCTGTACGGTAAAGATTATGATATCAGACGCACCATGTGTGTAGCAATAAGAGGCTAGAATTCCAGATAACAACACATTAAATTCCCGTGTATAAAAGAAATTCGGTTTGCTATTCTGAAACGGAACTCAACCTAAACTTAAGTCAGTACTGCGTAAGCAGGATCAATTATCGTAACCACTCATTTAAGTGGTCTTACAAGTGATCAACATCTAAATATGATTAATCGTTTTAAAACTCGAGCGTCAATTGATTCCGATTCAATAGTTCAATCTCTCCATGAAGTCAGCTCAAACTGATTCGGAATTGTTACAAAAATCACGGACAGTATATCGAACGAGCTAGTTTTTTAAATATATATATATATATAACAAGACAATAGTTTAAATCACTGCTATGGGTGACAAAACTTGCCTAAAGAAGTTTATTTCTGAATATCTGCTGGGGGATAACTTTTTGTTTTAATAGATGCCACGAAAGGTTTTCACTTTCCGGTTGCTGAGTTAATCACGAAATAATTCTTACAATTAGGTACTCGTGTTATATGGCGTCGAATATATTTCACAGTGACTTCCTCATTTCGGATGCGTAGAATGCAGAATGTGGTACAAAATCAATAGGTAACGTGAGTGCAAAGACGCAATGTAGAAGGGCGTATGCGTCCTTGCATTCGCATCACCCCTTGCTTTTATATCACGCTCTGCATTCTACGCATTTGAAATAATGAAAGTAACAACGTTTTAATAACACAGAACGCCATATTACGGAAGTATCTAATATAGTAAATTACTAATCGTGAAGATACTCTGGGAATACACTCAAATTCTGTAGGTACTTGATACATGTTAATGTTACGCATTTTGTTTTTTATTTTATTCACAAACTCTACTATGTGGTTCCAAATGACCTGAAATACACAAAAATTGTTTCAGATGTTATCTGAACATACATGAAAGGCCATATAATGACATAGTTTGAAAAAGTCAATTCCCACACAATGTACAAAGGTACGCTATTAGTACAAATACATTCTTCATGGTACATGTTTTCAAATTGCGTGCAGATTAAAATTACACGTTTGTATTTAATGTCCATATTCTTACTGAAGAAAATAAACAAGAACGTTCCCCTGAATAATTCATTTAAATTCATTAAATGCATGTGCTCACTTTACAAACATTAGTCCTAATATATAAATAAAGCCAGTTACGTAACATTAACATGTATAAGTTTCATATCCTAATTGAATAGTGTCTCCTGCTTCTACTGTGAGTGGGGAGGACATTCAAATTATTATTTAATCATGCCAAATAGAACTCCATTCCTTTTATAAGATTTTCACCAGTTAATTTTAGCTTCATACTAATATATTTTTCGAAGACAGTCAATACAAGTTTTGATTTGCGACCTGTAACTGATTTGCGACCAGTGTTTTGTGGGCGCAAGTTTTCGTCTTTAAAATCCCAGTTTTCTGAACGTGACGTCACTGCCAAAGTCAAGCAAGTCGATATTTAATACCGTTTCTCGCAAACAAATTGCAAACTTTTCCTTGCGTTCACGCAAGTCGATATTTAATCAGGTCCAGATCTCCCAATAATACATGCACTCACTTTGAAGATCGAGTACAAAGGCGAATTCCATGGGAGACGCTTGTCTACGCGGCAAAATCAGTTGAGTAGGACCTATATGTCGAGAAATGCATCTTGTAATATTTATGCTACATTTTTTAATAGTGTACACTTTTCTGTACGGATATAGCTATTCAAGTATTTGCATCAGGTTCTTTTGTTTCTTCCAACCTTCTAATTTTTTCTTCTGAGATGAAGCGAACATATTTGGAGCCCAAAAACGAAAGCAGAGGGAAGAAAAGATACAGAAGTCTGTCGCAAAACACCGAAATTGACGACGTTTTTCTCTCCACTTACACAAGCTACAGATAGGTCTGAAGCTGAACATGATCAAGGCCAAGAAGGCGTAGTCAGCAATGATGAACAATGTGCTAATGTCCCAGGACTTCAAGATTTTGCTCATCAAACTGAAGTTGAAATGGGCGAGTGTAGTCAACATAATTGAGCTTATGAAAGTGTGGCTGCGTCGAAACAGCAGGGAAGTCATGCTGCCAGCAGCAAAAGTGATGAAGATTCAAGCATGAGTGTTGGAGACGCTAGTGAATCCCAGTTGGTTTTGTTTGATATTCATCGAAAGTATCCAACTGATAGAGGACACTATCCAGCTACGATTACAAGCATAGAACTAAGTACCTCATAATCGAACATGGTCCGTGCCAAACCAAGTTCCATTTAAAGTAAAGAAACAGAATGTGCCTGTTTTCTCAACAAAACATTATTCCAGCGTAACAGCAGGTGGACTAATTCACAGGAAGGTGGTTGTGCTATTCTCATCGACTGAAAGCTCCATACTGCGAGGTATGTTGGCATTTTGGTGATCGGACATCACCTGTCATGCGTTGGGAGTGGATTAACGGAGTAAGAGTCGAAAGCAAACATCTATCTTTAAAGATTCGTCGGCATGAGACATCTGTCTTTCATCGACAATCCTTGGAAATATTTGACTCGTGGAAGAAAGGAAACATCATCGACAAGCAACAGGAACTGCAATTCCGTAAAGATGCCAACTTCTGGAGGAAAGTATTACAGAGGATCGTTGCGATCATTCTCACTCTTGCTGTGCTTGGGTTGCCATTTCGTGGCCATGAAGAAAGTGTTAGTTTAGGATTTTGTGAAGGTGGAAATTTTCTTAGTATTGTGTATCTTGTAGCTCAGTTTGATTCAGTGTTACAAGAATTATTAAATCGTTCTGCGCATAAAGTTAAGTATCTTAGTGCCAAGGTTCAAAATGAAGTTATTACGTTGATAGGCGATGCTACTCGGTCTTATATCCTGGAAGCCATCAGAAGTGCTCCATATTTTTCTGTTCTTTTAGACACAACCAGTGATATTACAATTAAGTATTGTAATTAGGTGGATTAAGGTAGATTTTAAAAGAGAAATTTGGAATATTAATGGAAAGTTTTCTTGGATTCACTAATATTGAGACAGCAAATGCTGAAAACTTGTTTAATGTTTTATGTACTACTAAAAAAAGTGGAAACTTAACATACAAAAATGTAGAGGACAGGGTTATGATGGAGCATCTGTTATGAGTGAGGCATACACCGGCGTACAGAAGCGATTAAACTATTTTGTTACCTCTGCTCCTGTACCTTACGTACATTGTGCGTCTCATAATCTTAACCTCGTGATTAGTGATGCTGTTAACACAGTAGTAGAAACTACAGTCTTTTTTTTTAATGTTGTTGAGGAAATGTATAATTTCTTCAGGAGTACCCGTTGGGCAGAAATAGCTTTCGGTTCTGAAAATAGTTTTAAGAAACTTACATGAAAAATATTGTGCCCAACCCGATGGGTTTCACGTATTGAGGCTGTTAGGGCTTAGAAAAGTCGTTATAAAGATGTTTTACAAGTTCTGAACAAAATGATGCTTACTTCTAAGAAATCTAAGGAGCGAAGTGATGCCAGATCTCTGCGCTTGAAATTAGAAAGTTTTAAATTCATAGTTCTGTTGGTGGTTTGGGAGGAAATTCTTTTTCGTTTAAATAAGGTTTCCAAAGAACTACAGTCCATTTCAGTAGATTTAAGTGTATTTGTTAAGTATGGCAAAAAACAGGCTTCTGCGACTTCGAAACAGCTGGAACGACAGTGCATTACCTACAGCAAAAGATCTTGCTGATAGCTGGGGAGTGTCCCACACATTTCAAGACAAAAGAAATCGAAAAATCAAGTCTTTTTGTTTTAGGAATTGTCTTGCGATGAACTTATAAGAAATACAGAAGATAAATTTAGGGTGACTGTTTTTAACTGAATAGTGGATACTGCAGTAGGACAACTGGAACACAGATTTGCAGGATTTGAGTTTGTGGCAAGGTCGTTCAAATTTTTGTTTCCTAAAAATATGTTTAAAATGTCAGAATTAGAGTAGAAAGTTTAGGCCAAAAATCTGTGTAAATTTATACTGAAGACATAGGTAACGATTTGATGAATGATATAATCTCTTTTAGAAATGAATTTAAAGAAAGTCTGGAAATTTTGACTTAAGTGAAATGTTTGATTTACTTGTAACATCTAGAATGGCAAGCTCTTTACCAGAGGTTACTGCTGCGTACGTCTTGTTCCTGACATTACCTGTGCCTCTGCTGAAGGATCATTTTCAAAGTTAAAAATAATCAAGTCCTTTTCACGGTCTACTATGTCTCAAGAAAGACTTGATAACTTGGCCATTATTTCAATACAAAATGAGACTGCTTAATAGCTGGATAAAGAAAAGTTAATTGACAATTTTGTGGCAATGAAAGCCCGTAAGTGTTCATTTTAATTTCCACTGTGTAAACATACAGAGCAGAAAACAGGAGAGAGAAGAACATACAAGACGTGGTGTTCGTCAGTGACTAACGCCTTGTGTTTTTTTAAAACTCTTCCACGTCATATGATGTCTTTTTTGTGTTCTTCAAACGTACTCCTGCCCGCTGAATCAAGTGATGGAAAATTAACGTTATCATCAATTATTGTGTGTTTTTCTCAAAAACGTAAATTTTATAAAGCACGATGTCAATTCCTTAAGGTTCGACTATCTAGTTTTTCAGTTATTCTCTAACAAAGAGATAAATAAAACTATGTATACTAAATAAGCAAGTTATTTAACAGAAATATTCCATTATTATAGTGTTTATCTCAAAATCTTAATTTGTTAAATACAACCCTTAAAACAGCCCTGACACCATTAAGATTCCTTGTACTTTTCAAGCTAATGGCAAACCACCTTCACTGTCTACGGGTCTCACCTCCTCTTGTTACGCCACTGCTAGTGACCCATGAATGCATACGTTATGAACTATTTAAGCATGGTGTGTTATTTAGGTGGTGAACCTGCCGCATACGACGTTAGCTTGAGTGGCAATTACCAACTTTTTTGGCCCATAACTGCACTTGGGCTTGTATTTTACTGCATTAAACTTGTGAGAGTTTTTGTGTTTGCACTTGCCTGGACTATGAAAGAAAACTTGCGTTACATACTTTTTAAACGGCCGAATTTTGAACATATAGTTTTTTTTGTAAATTTGCAGACCAATTACCGCTGACAGAACTTGAATTTTGCACGCATTAGCAGTGTTGTTAACCTGATACATTGTTTACTATTGCTACTTAACATTACAATATTTTTTGTGCCTTTTTTTTACTTGTTAAGCAATTTCTTTGTATTTGCGTTTTACAGATTGGGTTTTTTTTAAATATAAAAAATGTTACTAATATATGTTGATTACATGTTACATTTACAATATTGGTTTTTGTTTTTTCACATTTTGATTTGCATTTGTGCGTCTTTTACAATTACTTTTAGGTTATTAGTTTACCTATAGTTTTCTTTGGAGTAGACAAATCATTTATAAAAAAGAAGAAATTTGGCACATTTTAATTATATTACCTTTATGGTATAGAACCTGGTTTACCCATTGACATTATACAGTGCCTTTTTTTGCATTTTTATAGTATTAATTAATGGTCACCTATTTTACTATAATATGCAATTTAAGAGGAGTAATTGAAATATATAAAGCCTCCAGGAACCTTATGGAAATGTGGTTATTAAACCAAATTTTGAACTGCATTGGTTCAACTTGTATACAAACACAATTTTATTTTACTTAAAGAAGTGACAATTATGGAATAGACTTGAAACAAAAACACAAGGATGCAGAAAGCATTGATTTTTTAAATTAAATATCATTAGTTCTATGAAAAAAACGTGTTGCCGCAGGAATTTTTAATGTATCTACTATTTTAGTAGTAAAACCCAGGTCATGAGTTGGCAACATTGCCCTACGAAAAGCGCTACGAAACGTACGCCCCTTGTTTTAGTGTGACAACCGGCTGCCGTCCCTCTGGCCGTGGAAAGATGGACTACGTCATACTAACTAATTGTCGCTGTTAGATACCAAAATTGGCCTACACATAGCTCCTATTTGGTGGAGATTCCAGGAACTATGTCCAAAATATTGCGGACGAACTTCATAAACATTGAATAATTTTAAAATTTCACGGAGAAATATATGTATAAATATTTTGGGAACATCATTCCGTAACATTTGCTGGGTTACCGCAAAACAAATTTTCTCATTAGTTAATCCCGGAAAACATATTTCATTTTAGGTGATTAATTTGGGGTTAATTACATAATGTACCTTTTTTTAGTGATTACAGGTAATTTAAACTACCTCGCGATTTACTTTGTCCTGATACTACGTATTAAATTAAGTGTTATAAAAAACAGTTTTGAACTGAAACTGTACCTGATTTCGAGAGATATATGCGAATTACTTGAGCATGCTATTACATACATAAATGTAAAGTTTAATAACTTGGTAACAATAAGATATAACGGTTTATAAATTTTTGTTGCCGTAATTGAAATTTTATATTATTATTTCCACTACATAAGAATTATCGGGCACCCATTATAAAGGATATAGGTTTAGTAACCTGGTTTACATGTTTACCTACTGGATGAACCGAAGCGTTTTTTATTGCCTTAAGTTAAAAAATAAGGTGGTACTGCTATAATAATTTTAATTTATTAATTTAGACTTTTAATTTAAGATGAGTATTGTATAACAGGTATTTATGTTGCATACGTTTTATTATTTGGTACCTAACTTTTTAATTATGAAAGCTATAATCGTATCCGGTTCCGGTTGGAGTGTATACACTAGGTTTAGCTGCTCCGGATTTTTTCGAATTTTAATAGCTTTCTCTTAATATTTATTGAAATCTATTGGTGTGTAACGCTTCATGAATATCTTATGCAGCCAGGTAAAAGTGATTCTAGTAAAAAAAAAAGTGATAATTAGTGAAGGAACAATAGTTTTTCTGTAATGTATAACAAGTCTGATTATACTCCCAGTAGGGGACAAAAATAAAGTAATTTATAGATTTCAGCCTACGGAGAGCAATAAAATTAATATATATTGTACTCCAGAGTGGTGTGAAGTTATTTTAATTACTCTTGCGGTGGTGATTGACAGCTCTCGTGCTGTTTTGTGCTATTTTGTTGAAGAACTGGTGCAAGGAGGTAGCCATTTGCATTTCGAATTATATATTGATCACCCAAAGGATCGATCTTACCGGAAGTGGGATAGTGAGTAGCAGCATAATTCGATTATAAAAGAGTACATCCAGATAATAACCAATCTCATGGATGTGGTCGTCAATACTGGTGAAAACTGCAATTTCCATTGTTTTCACATTAAATTTTTAGTGTGATTGTTTGCTCTTTATGTGGTAGCCATTTGCAATCGAAGTTAATAAGTTTTGAAAAATGGATCGAAGTATAGAAAATTCAGTGATCATTTACTGAAATCATAATCAATATTTACCAAATGGTTATAGGCGATCAGTCAACTGATCCGTTATGAAAAATTGCTGTATACTGGTGCAATCCATGCAACGCAGGATAGGAAATTAGTCATCAACGGAAAAGTTCGTTTGTCGTGACAAACCAAATCTTATTAAAGTTTCAAAGTGTTTTGGCTTTGATTTCTGTAAAGTATGTATGGGTCATTAATTGTTTATGTGGTTTGAACTAGTTTTAGAGCAAAATTTTGACAAAAGGTTTATCTGGTAAAGTTGAATAATAATATTTACCATTAACCAAAATTTTATTGTTCGTCATTTGTTTTTTCTATGTCTGATGTAGCTATGTCACTGCATCCGGAGTGGTCCTTTGAGGCATTTAGGGATGTCGTATTCGATAGCCTTGTTAATGACCCCGACTCGGATAATGATATTTATAATTATGGTTGCATCATGGATCATGAGGACCATTTAATTGAGGACGATGTCACTCTGAATGAACAGGGTATTGTAATGTCTCACAATAAATCATTGCGTTTATTAAATAAGATTGAGTCTGTTTTAGCTTCGCGAGACTCGACGTGTTCCAAGGGTAATTCGGCAAATCATATTAATCATTCCTCAAATGATTCACAGCAATCTACCATCTTATTCCTCCCAATAAGTCCGTTAAGGGAACCCAAACAATGTTTGAAAATGTTCACTTGTCTCAATCGTCAACGACTTCGGTCCAGCCTAATGTTTGCAATAAGAGTGTTCAAGTAATGATGTATAATGATAATATTCAATCTTATAGTGCCCTAAGTGACAAATGTGTTAACTATGATAAATGTAATGAAAACCTTACCTATGATATCAAACTTCTGCGAGGAAAAATAAATAGGGATAAAATACTCTTCAAAGAATCACTACAATTTAACCAACCTGAAATACAGTTTTATCAATCTCAAGCGGAAAAATTAAATAACAAAATAGCAGTTTTGGAGGATATTAGAATGTGGCAGATTACAGCCACTTCAACAATGGCATCACCAGTTGAAACTGTTGCCCAAGCTGATAGTCTGCATATTCAGGGTAAATCGCTAAAGAGTCCAAAATATTCTAGGAAAGCGCAAATTAATTATGTAAACTTAATTAAGTATACCAAACATGTGAATCTAAAAATTTTTGCTGGTAGCCATGATAGAGGTCTCTCTCAAATTTTAGATTCAAGAGGTTTACACAAGGTTTTAGGGATAATTAAACCAGGTGCTAAATCGTTCGATATTCTTTTTATCTAAATCTATATCATTTTTACAACTGTTAAAAAGGTTTTTAGTTTTTTATCTAAGGTAATTGTTTGCACGATTCCTATGCGTCATGATCTTCCTACTTGGTCAATTATTAATGAAGAAATAAGGAAAGTAAACAAGAACATTTTAAAACTTGGAACAATCTTTAGTAACCTTAGGATGCTGGATATTAGTAATCTGGGAAGGAGATTTCATACCGGCCATGGCCATTTTAACTACTTGGGGAAAAAATGATTTGTGAGAATATTATGTTAGAAATACAGAGTTAAATCATAAGAAAATAATAGCCTTACCGTGGAAAAATAACAAAATTCAGGAAAACGAGTAAGATCATCTGAAGTTAATACTCTGCAGATTGATATTTTGAATATAAATACTATATTGTCTGACCCCTTATTGAATTTGAACCACTGTTCTGTTCATCTTAGGAATCTTAATTGTACATCTGTTGATCAATGTTCATACAATTCAATTGTCACCCCATTACATCTAAATGTTCCATCAATCAAAAATAAATTAGAAGAGTTAAATGATATTCTGCATATTCTCCCTGTGCAGATCCTTTGTTTAAATGAGCACTGGCTGAACCAAAATGAAGTGAACATTTATGTTCCACATAATTATACTTTAATTGATATATTTTATAGAAATCTAAGTAATCATTGAGGTATTGCTATTTATCTAAGGGATTATTTGGCACTCCCTACAATGTATTGGATATCTCCGCTATATGTGAACAAAATTTATTCGAAATTGTTGGTATTAGATTTCAGGTTTTGAAGCTTATTGTATTCTCTATTTATCGTTCTCTCAATGTTAATGCTGATATCTTTTTTGATAAACTGGAAGATCTCAATAACTTACTCAAGCTATATCCTAAATATAAATTTATCTTGGTAGAGGACATAAACATTGACATACTTAAATCTAATTCTGTTAATGTTCATAAATTTAAAAATATTCTTACCTCCTTGGATTGGTCTTATTTCAATTGCTTACCGACAAGAAAATTAGCTTGTCTTGATAATGTCATTGCTAGTTCCAATTCTAAAAACTTGTGCAGCGGAACAGTCACTCCAGGTATTTCTGACCATTTGGGAGTCTGGACAATTTTTATTTTTCCACGTAAATCCTATCCGAAAACTCACAATGATAGTGATAATTCCACCAAAATACCTTCTCTACGTATTAAAAATATAATGAATTTGCGGAATTATCTGCTCGCGGTCGACTTTGATGCCTTGTTAGGTTCTGAAAAAAATAGATTCTGCTTGGGTAATATTTATCAATATTCTACAAGAAGCTATAAAGGTATGCTGTCCTTTGAACGATAAACCGAAGCGTGTTAAAAGGGATAGAACACACTTCCCCTGGTTTACTCAGGCACTTCGTTATTATAAAGACAAAGTACTATTCTGGTATTCTAGAACAGAAACTGAAGATCCAAGGGCCCTACGTATATATAATAAGTTACAGAAAAAATTCAAACAGATGTTGATGAAAGCAAAAATTCATTATAATAATGAGCTAATCATGAAATCTCACCAAAAAATTAATACTGTATATACAATCATAAGAGGAGAGTCTTCTAAAAAAAAATAGACAGTTAACAAAAATTTCCTTTAATGAATTTAATCATTATTGTGTAAATTCTATTCCTTCTCTTACAAATAGTAATTCGCATCTCAATTCTTATAATACGTTTAATCCCAAATTTAAAAAAATATATAAATTTCAGCCTTCAGCCTGTCTCTCCTGCAGATATTATACTTCAAGTAAAAAAGTTGAAGTCTGGATTTTCTGAGGACATATATGGATTATCCTCTTTTTTGCTGAAACATATAATTGACACAATAATTTTTCCTTTGAGTGACTTGATTAACATCGCAATGTTAGATGGTTTATTTCCTGATATCTTGAAAAATACTATTATTATTCCGATCCATAAGAAATGTGATAAGAACGATCCTACTAATTTTCGGCCTATTGCTCTGGTTCCAGTAATTTCATTTTTTTTTTTTTGAATACTTAGTATACCAGTACTTAGTAGTCATTTTTTTGAATAACCAGTTACATTCTTACATTGAAAAGAATGAAATACTAAATGATTGTCAGTTTGGTTTTAGATATGGTCTTGGTACTATTGACGCTATTGAAAGGGTAGTTAATGTAATATATAATGATTTTGAATTGAGAAAAATAACTTCTGTCTCTTTTCTGGAATTAAGTTAGGCTTTTGACTCATTATCTCATACAATACTTATTAAAAAATTGCATATGTATGGAATCAAGAATAAAGAGTTAGATTTACTGAGATTGTATCTTCTGGATCGGAGACAGACTGTGAAGGTCAATGGTTCTATTTCTTATACCTTAACTACTAATAGAGGTGTACCACAGGGTTCGGTCCTCGAACCTATCATGTTTATTTTATTTATGAATGACTTTCCTAGTGCCACAACACCAGTCTTATATGCAGATGGTACAACTCTAATACTGCATAATGCTAGTCTTGATCAGTTATGTGAAGATAGAAAGAAAGAATTAGATAAAGCTAAATTATGGTTCCAAACTAATCTTGAATGTTACGAAAACGGAAAATATTGTTTTTTCTCTAAATAATGTTATTATAAATTCACAAGCTCCCAAATTTGTAAAATATCTGGGATTATACTTAGACAATACTCTGTCATGGAACAACCACATTGACTTTGTAATAAAAAAGTTAGCAGTGAATTTTTATGTATTGAGAAAGTTAAAATATTGTATATAATTTCATTATCTGAGATTAGCTTTCCATGCTTATTATCAATTCCATATTAATTACGGAATACTTCTTTGGGGTGGAGCTCCTTGATGGAATTAGATTTTCCTGTGGCAGAAAAGGGCTATTAGATTAATTATGGGGCTTAACATGAAGGAATCATGTAGAGGCTGTTTTAAAAAATTGAAAATTTTGACTGTTTTTTGATTGCATATTTATAATTGTATCATGTTTACAAGATTACACCGGCATGAATATCTAACCGGATCCCAATTGCACAACTATAATTCGAGAAACAAGAGCCTACTTAAACTACCAAAAGTTAGATTAACGAAAACTTATAAGAGTTATCTGGTACAAGGTATACAATTGTTTAATATACAACGTATATGTTATTTTGTATGTTGTTTTTACCTTGTATTGCTATTTGACTATATCATCTGTAACTTGTTGCCACTGATGTAAAATAAAATAAAAAATCCCTTTCGGTAGGCCTACAGGCTGAGGTAGATCTCGAAGTTCATTATTTTCAAAAATTAAAATCTCGCCTTATATGAGATCTATCGAGAAACTATTTATTGATGTGTAGATTATTATTCAAGAGCTGTTCAACGATACCTCACAAGACATATATACTGTATAAACTTGCTTTGTTTCGCTGGGAGCGTTGCCCCAGACCCCCGTAGGGGGTTCGCCCCCAACTTCAGTGCTTTTGAGAGGATGCGCCTCCTTTATCTTAACCAAAATCTCCCTGCAGCATTACACCACCATGGTATCCATCTGCACCCTCCCACGGGGGACTGCTCCAACAAAGGAAGGTTTGCCCCATTTATTGTAACCTACTCTTGGTCATACACCTTCAAAGAAAATTTCGTTTCTCTACCTTCAATGATTTGGAAATTGTGTTTTTGGGGCGGCCATTTTGGATTCAAGTTGACGACTTTTTGAAAGTTTTCATATATTGTCGTGACCTACTTGTGATGGTACACCTTCAAGTAAAATTTCATTTATCCAGCTAAAATGGTGTGCAAAATGGAATTATGGGCGGTTATTTTGGATCCAAGATGCCGACTTTTCCCAAATGTCGTAATATTTTCTTAAACTACTCGTCATAATGCATCTTTATGCCAAATTTCGTATCTCTAGCTCAAACGGTGTGGAAAATGTTTTTTTAGGTCCGCCATTTTGGATCCAAGATGGCGCCTTTGGATACATCAGGTAATATTTTAGTAACATACAAGTGATAATATACAGTGTAAACAAATTTGATATTTCTAGCTGCAGCCGTTTAGGCTGTGTATTCTGTACAACAATAGCCTCGGCGGCCATTTTCATCCAACATAGCGACTTTTTCAACATTTTGTAATATTTTCTTGAACTACTAGTGACAATACACCTTTATGCCAAATTTCGTATCTCTAGCACAAACGATATGGAAAATTGATTTCTTACTTCCGCCATTTTAGATCCAAGATGGCGTCTTTGAACTCATTAAGTAACATTTTCCTAATCAAACAGTGATGTTGTACCTTTATGCCAAATTTGATTTCAATAGCCCCAGCGGTTTAGGCTGTGTATTCTATACAGCAATGGGTTCGGCGGCCATTTTTGATCCAAGATGGCGACCGATTTTGCTCATTAACGAACTAAACCGAGCTATTAAGCCTAGAAACAACATATAAAAATTTGGTTCAAATATCTTCAAAATTATGGCCGCTAGCGTGTTATATATATATACAGATGCTTATCAGAATAATGGAAACACCTTAACGAAAGTGCAACTTACCAGATTAATATGGTGTCGGGCCACCTTTCGCCTTCAGAACAGCCTTGATGCGACGTGGGATGGAGGCATAGAGGTCGTGAATGGTAGCAAGTGGAATATTACACCATTCCTCGTGTAGGGCATCGGCCAGTTCTGTGAGAGAGGATGGAGGTGGAAATCGTCGCCGGAGTCGTGTTTCCAAGATGGACCACAGATGTTCAATTATGTTGAGATCTGGGGATTGGGCGGGCCAGGGGAGGTGTTGAACTTCATCCCGATGTTCCTCAAACCACGCTGCAACAACTCCAGCTGTGTGAATGGGTGCATTATCATCCTGGAATATGGCGTCATTGTCCGGGAACAACATCCGGACCATAGGATGCAAGTGGTCTCCTAAAATTGCGACATAATCGTTGGCAGTGATGCGTCCGCGAAGTGTGACCACAGGACCCAATGAAAACCATGATATTGCGGCCCACAGCATCACCGTGCCGCCGCCATGTTTCACAGTTGGGCGGAGACACTGCAGATCATACGCTTCTTTGGGCGTTCTCCACACATAAACACGGCCCGTGGTTTGGAATAGGGTGAATGGTGACTCATCCGACCATACCACAAGTTTCCAGTCGTCAACGGTCCAAGTTGCATGATCGCGGCACCATTTGCGGCGTGCTAAAGCGTTCTGGTCCCTGATGAGAGGTTTGACCCGTGTAACACGACCCCGTAAGTTCATGTCATGTAATTCGCGGCGGACTGTGATTGTCGAAACATGTTGGGGGAGGTGCTGATTGAGTTCCTCCGTCACTTGCGCCGCAGTGGCACGACGGTTCCGCGTGACAATGCGCTTTAATACCCGGCGTGCCCTGTCACTGATGCTTTTCTTCCGCCCACTGTTCCGCTTCCCCGATGTGGTTTTCCCGTGTGTTGTGTAGGTCGTCATCACCTTCGACACTGTCCCTGGCGACACACCTAACACACTAGCCACTGCCGTCACACTCACTCCACATAACCGCGCACCAACAATTTTCCCTCTTTGAAACTCTGAGAGGTCTCCCATTTTACACTACCTCCGTCTGCTGCAGCCACTGCACACTCCTGTTCCACGACGCCTGACGTAGTATGGAGAACGACCTAACACACCACCACCAGCAGTCCGGCGCTGCGGTCGCCACGACACCACTGCCAACCCATACATCTGACGTGTTGCCAACTACAGGTGTTTCCATTATTCTGATAAGCATATATATATAGGGGTTGGACAAAAAATCTAAAACGTTTGAAAAAGTGTGAAAATCATACCTAGTATGGTATGGGGCTTCCTTTTGCGTCCAAAACAGCTTGGATCCCACGTGCAATTGACGTATACAGCTCCTGAAACGTGGTGTGTGGAATGTTGTACCATTCTTCCTCCAAAACATGCTCCAGTTCCTTAAGGGATGATGGTGGAGGGTAATGAGACCGAACACGCCTTTCTAACACAGATCACAATGGCTCAATGATGTTCAGATCTGGTGATTGTAGGACCCAGGGGAGGTGTGGTAGCTCCTGGTCATGCTCCTCAAACCATGACTGCACCGTTTTTGCAGCGTGACAGGGTGCCAAATCATCTTGGTAGATGCCATCACCATCCGGGAACAATGTGTCGGCCATGGGTAGAACCTGGTCCCCCAAAATGGCCTCATACGCCTTAGCATTCATCATTCCATGCAGGGCTATGATGGGACCTGCAGAAAACCACGATATCACTGCCCTACTGTAACAGAACCACCCCCATGCTTTACAGTTGGGCGCAGACAGTCTGGATCATAGGAATGCGACGGTGTTCTCCATACGTAAACACGACCGGTTGTTGGAAACAAGGTGTAGGTCGATTCATCGGAATACATTACGTGTTTCCACTGATCAAGCGTCCACTCCTTGTGGTCCTTGCACCACTGGATATGCCGCTTCGCCTTTACTGCTGTGACCAGAGGTTTGGCGATCGCGGCCCTGCCATGAATTTTCATTTTATGAATTTCCCGTCGCACTGTTTTTGATGAAACCGGGTTCTGTAGGCCGGAATTGAGTTCAGACGTAATTTTCATTGCAGTGGTCTGCTTTTTAGCTGCTACAATCCGTTTTAATGCCCTCCTGTCCCTATCGGACAGGATTGTCTTTCGACCACTGTTGTGCTTTGCAGACGTTGTTTGCCCATGCATTGTGTGTGGCCTCGTGACATTGGACACAGTGCCTGTCGATACCCCCACAATGGTCTCCACTGTTGTCACTGAAGCTCTAACCAGACGGGCACCAACGATCATGCCTCTTTGGAAGTCTGTCAGGTCGCCCATTTTACCGCACCACTTGCGCACCACGACACTCACAGGCGAACTGGGTACTGCTGACGGAAGAGAAAGGTCCACATGACACATTGAAAACAAAACACGATCGGCAACCGCAACACGTGGTGTACAGTGGCGGGCCACACTTACGTGTCCTGTATGACGTGTTTTTAGATT
>JAGDQP010030542.1:12342-22425 GCA_022664845.1 Lepisma saccharinum | reverse complement strand
TGACTTCCTTCAGTATAAGCAGTATTGTCAGGTAGAG
The DNA here is from genome assembly GCA_022664845.1 of Lepisma saccharinum. Lineage (NCBI taxonomy): Eukaryota > Metazoa > Arthropoda > Insecta > Zygentoma > Lepismatidae > Lepisma > Lepisma saccharinum. The sequence goes on along the minus strand of JAGDQP010030542.1, from coordinate 22,388 downwards.
GGAAATTTCCCGAAAAATGCAAAAATCTGGGCCCAAAAAAGATGAAACAGAAAAACAGTTAAAAATCTGGAAATTTTGCTTGAATCTTTTTGGCACAATTTCTTTAAAACTCCATTAATGTTTAAAAAAAAAAAACAATTCGGGACAATTTTACAAAAATCGGGAAAATTTTCAGTATTTTGAGGGAAATAGTATGACGGGAACCTGACAACACTGAGTGTAAGTTTCATTGACTTGTTGGATATACTGGGTGTTCCTTTCTTGTGAATCACAAGCCCTGCTTATCTTCCTAAAATGCATAATATATTATACTAAAATCCTTACACTTCTAAGCATTCAAAATATATGGAACATTTTGACCACCATTGTAGCAAATTATATTAACATTACTTGTCGTGGTGAAAAAGTTGGAAGCTCTTACATATTTATTTAAACAAAATTGATCTTTTAATGGATGAATAGTTTATAAATATGTGAATATTTCAAGGTGGTTTAATTCTTTGGAAAGGTATTTTTTTTTAGTATATTTTACTTTTCAGTGAATTTTTTGAACTTCGTAAAAAGCTCAATTGGTAAATAAAGATTTCCCTATGAAATTATTCTTAAGGTTAGTGTAGAACAACGATCTCTAACGATAGATGGCAGCACTACCTCCGTATGCCTCTAATGTATTTTTTCCGTTGCAGGAAATTGCAATGCTTCTCCTATAAATTCAAACCTAGAGAGTTCAAAGTTTCAGAGATGAAAGGTCATAACCAATTCAAGAGTTCAATCCGTTGATTGAGACAGGTAGTTGTTTATCCTCAAATTGAAAGAATAAACGTTGAAAGCGAAAGAGTACTTCTCTTACCTTCTTCCATTTCAATATGGGTTTATCAGCGCCTCTAGCGACATCTAAATTATTTTGAAACAACTACTAACAAGATAAACTTGGGAGAGTCCCAATGACAACGTTCTGAATGAAGTGAATCCTGGACTGTTGTAACAACATGCTCCGTATTATTTTGTGGTCCTGTGCATATAATGAATGGTATTCCAGACGTAATCGGTATCTTTATTTATGAACATTTTCTCAATGAGTGCTTCTAGTGAAAAAGCTTGAAATCTCTCAATGGAGATGATATGACCCTATGATAGGCCATAGGCTATAATAATATTATTTATCAGGGGAACAAAAGATTTAATACTTTTTAGTTGTTTTATATTTCGTTCATTGAGTTTAAAAGAGAAAAGAAAAGGATTTATTACTATTCAATGTGTTGCAAATTGTTATATAGCTTCAAATAGTTTTGGTGTTGGTCAACAGATGGCAGCACTTTTTTCTCATGTCGTTGCATATAAGAAAAGAGCTAGTATCCCGAATTGTGTATTTGGCATCTAATATAAAAGGTAAAAAGATTTATAATGTCAAGCCATTATATCTAGAAATGTTTCTAAATAGTTATATGTATATACAATTGTTTTAAAAGCTATCTGGCGCAATGGTATAATGGTCCTTTGAATGTAAATATCCTGTACTGGGAACATTGACAGAATGTATTGTGTAATCGGATTTATTTCTGATTTATTAACAATAAAATACTTAAGTTTTGACATGACGTTTTTGCTTCTACGTAGCAATTTTCTATAACACGAAGCTTATTATGGATGCTTTGATGCTCCTCAAGAGTGATAATAAACAGCTCTAGAACGGGTTTTTACGTATGCCTATTGTAGTCTCTACTTGATGTGCGAACCCATCTTGATTTGGAGCAATTTATGCAATCCGACGGAGACTAATTTATACTATCCCCTCATAAGATCAAATAGGAATCCAAGACCCCTGCGATCCAAAGAATTTGAAGAGCCAACACGAACCTTTATCAGAGATAGCTAAGTAACTTATAAGAAGAGCCACAGACAGCATATACACTGGAGTGCCAAATGTCATGGGATACCTACTTAATAACGTGTGGGACACCCTCGAGTACGGGGAAGTGCAGCAACTCGACTGGCAGGAACGCGACAAGTCGCTGGTAGTCCGCTGGAGGAATGTGCAGCCATGCAGCCTTGATTGCCGTCCACAATTCGGTGGTTGTTAAGACCGAGGGTCCTGAGTACGAATAGACCATTCGATAATATCCCGCGTGTGCTCGAAAAGGCTCAAGTCCGACGATATATGGGGTCAAATCATGCGTTGGAAGTTATCAGAATGTTCCTTAAATCAGTCACGCACCATTATTACGGCCCGGTGACATACATGCAAATTGTCATCCTGGACAAATCCATTGTTGGCAGGGTACACCAAGTCCATAAAGGGCTGGAGATGGTCACCAAGTAGCTGAACATAGTGCTGACAGGTCAATGTCCGGCTCAAGCGGACCAGAGGTCCCAAACCATACCAGGTAAACAAGTCCCCACACCATGGCGGAACCACCACAAGCTTGCACAGTGCCTTGTCGACATCTTGAGTCCATAGCCTCATGGGGTCTGCGCCACACCCGGACCCTACTATCCACGCGTACCAATTGGAAACGTGACTCATCTTACGACGCTACACGTCCTGTAAGACCCAATCCACGTGTTCCCGAGTCCCTGTGAGTCGCCGCCGCTGATGGGCACCGATTAGTAGCGGTGCACGTGCCGGTGTTCGGTTGCGATATCCTAAGGAGACGATATTGCGCTACACAAAATTCCTGAAACGTCCTGCATTGATTTCTGTTGTTTAGATCACGCACTGTTTCTTGTCTGTTTGCCCGGATGAGTCTCCCCAGACGTCGCCGGTCACGGTCATTCAGCACCCGTGGGCGGCCACTACATTGTCACTGGTGGGTCGTAATGCCTCCAATGCGGTATTCACGGTCCACCCTTGACACTGTGGGGCGAGTAAAGTTCAATGTCCGGACGGCTACCAGCACCACAGTACACGGCGTTTCACTGCACTTACATAAATCCAACTAACTGCTTAGCACCGTTTGAACGGTTTGCCGCGAAGTTACCGCTCCGTCAACTAGTTCCTTCCCGCTATTCCATGACTTTCGGCACTTGAGCGTAAAACAGCTTGATAAATCGAGGTAGTTGAACTGAAATTTGCAATCAGTTTCTTTCTATCTGCTTCTACTGAGATGCTAGTTTGTGGGTTCTTAAAATGGAGAAAACAAATCAAAGGAGAAGATCCTGACACTTTTAGAAACAAGAGATTAAAGAGACCCAAAAATCGAGATGGATGAACTTAATTAAATAAGTTTCTCTCTGCTTGGTTTACACGAGGTACTAGGTTGGTTCCACACAAACGGACAAACATACACAGTGAAGTGTAAAGAATAACAGCATATTTTGAAGGTTTTGTCAAACATTTTGGAGACTGTGTAACAATTTTTGGAGGTTGTACAGAAAATAGGGCTGTGTAAAATATTTTGAAGGTTGTGAAAAACATTAAAGGTTGTGCAAGAAAATGGAGGTTCTGTAAACAAATTTGGAGGGTGAGCAAGCTATTGTTTTAAGATATGATAAAAATTTTGGAAAGTATCCAAAAAATTTTGAAGAGTGTGCTCAAAGTTTTGGAAAGTGTTCAAAAATTTGAAGAGTATGCGAAAGAAAAGTCGCAGGATAGCAAAATAATAATAATAATAATTGGAGAGTGTGCTAAATAGTAAGAGATTTTCAATAAATTAGTGTCACAAAATTGGAACGGGAAAAGAAGAGATTATGCAGATACAATTTTGTCCTTGAACCGGCCAAAGGTACGGTGCTATGATTGAATGTACGTTATGATTCTCTCTCTGTCAATCGATTCGGAAGTGAGTTAGCTGTGGAGCCATAACTCTTTCAACGTCATCCGCTACATGTATCCACTTTTATGATTATTAAATGGAACAATGAATTGTGTTATCTAAAACCAGATTCAGGATGAAAACGTGATTGGTTCAGCTTTTGATAAAGTTAACAAAGACCATCGAGTTACTTTGTTCTCTTAATTGTCAACATCGTATTTTACGTAGAAAAAAAAAACTATATTCTATAAACAAAAGCATGTTAAAATAATAACGTAAAACGTCCTTAAAACAAGTTTCTTACTTACTCGTATTATTCAATTGAAAGAAATATCAGGCAGAAAATAATCTAGCAAATGGGAATAAAACACACAGAGAAAAAATCTTTGTATTAACAGAAAAATGTGTTCAGATAGGGCCTAAATAAAGTTTTATTTGTATTAAATAAAAGTTTGTTTCAATGAATTTGATTGGCACCAGTGAAAAAAAAAGTACGATGGGATCGAATAGACTTGAACACAGGTCGGCTAGTTAGACGCCTTACTTAACCAGCCCACAAGCTTATTAGGTGAAGCTAACAAGCAGAGTTCAGCTCATATAAGAAAACGTATGTAACATAAAATTTCCAACATTATAACTGCAAAGCATTACTATATCACTGTACTATGTAAGGCCTACTGTATGTTTATTAACAATAATCGATATCGCATTAAAACGTTTCTTTGTATCCTATGAAAGTCAGAATCGGCTTTGTTTACTAAGATTATTGTTTGTTCCATTAAACAAACCAAATTTGTTTAAAGTGAAGCACATAAAATATTGGGTAATAAGTAAGATTTTAAACACAACAAAAAAAAACACCAGAATTTTAAACTGATGTTCTGAATTCTGTAATGGACAAGCAATAAAAGTTCATTTTTTGTAATATATTAATGTCACGATTAAAATGTAAAGCTTCGCTTTTATATAATTAAAACGAAACATTAAAAAGTACCTTTATACTCATACATCTCTGGAAGTAATTACATCCCCAACCCGACGAAATAGCATTTGCTATGTCTAATGGTTTTATGGAATTTACTCTCTATGGCAGTCATTCATTGAGATATACATTCTTGAATTCTTTGTCTTGTTTTTTTTTTTTAAAAAAAAAAACGAAACTAAATTGAAGCCCTTCCAGAATTGGATCGCTTAGTCCGTACCCAACAAAATATAATTGTATAGAAGTTAGCCGCATAAACATTTTACCAGCAAAACAACAAACATTAACGACATATTATCTGTAAAAGGACAAAGAGAGGCAAGACTTTTGGTCTTGATTTTTGATGAAAAGTATTTTAATTTTGAGGTCAATATTTCCTTTGCCACGCAGTTATAAAAGTTAATCCTTCCATTACACTTTCCAAAATGTTATACTTGAAGAACAAGTAATAGTGGTCAATACGATTTTGCGCTGCTTGGAAATTAACAGGTTGTTTTGACAAATATTTCTTACTCTGATCTAAAATTTCAGAACCATTTTTATTTTTTATCATCACGTACAGTTTTTTTTCTTGTGCAAATTTCTCTACTACATTAGTAGCATATTTGATTAGTGATTTCAGATGTGGTATAACAATTTACGGAATATTTCTTTTCGTGTATATTTTAGAAATACCATCACTTGCAAAATAGTTTGCCTATTTTCACTATTCATTAATAATGATTCTAACATTTTCCATGCTAAACTGACAAAAGGGGTATTATTCAAGGTTTTCCAAAAAGTTGAGAATTTGAAAAACCATGAACTAAATTCAAAAATACCACTGTATGAAATTCAGGTGTTTTTATCAATCAAAGGCTTTCTGGGTAATAGAAAAATACTACAATTTTTAAACAATGGGGTAAACCTTGTTAGATATCTTTTAAAGATATTAGTTTGCAATATAAGCGAAAATTTGGTCATTGAAATTCTCATTTTCGAAATGATTTTCCATATACAGTTTTTTTTTTTTTACTTTTTATCAAGTTTCGTTTTGCAATAATAAATTTAATAGTTGTCTTTTAAAACGATTCTCATCCTAATCATAATGTACAATCAACCTGTTTAAATTATGTGACTTCTCGTTCAACTGATCTTAAAACAAAGTGGCAGCGAACATGAAATAAGTTTTAATAGTATTTTTGTACTACAAAAGTATGATGGAACTAACAATGAATAGGTAAGATTGAAGAGAGCCAGGCTTGTGGAATCTCCCTCGAAAATATTTATTCGAATACGGCAGAAAGAAAGAATACAAGTCAGAATTTTGCTTATCATTTTTCGTCATATAGAGTTACCATATTCAGAGGCGTATTTAGGGGAATAGGACTTCACCTGTCTGAAGTTACGATTTTTATCAAAAGCTTACTATATTGTTATGCTAATTGTACAGGGTGAACAAAAATTAGTGAACAATGTTGTAGGAACGAAAAGGAAGAAATGTCAAAATAAAACCTAGTTTTGGAGCTAGCGGCATCCTAAATGTGCAAGGTATCGTCATAAATGACGTCAAATATTGACAAATAATGACGTGTTGCTTTAACAAATCATAATCAAAGTTGTGCTCAATACATCCATTTCAGCGAAATTTATGATCAAAGGAGTGCCACATAGTGGCATTTTGCAACATAAGAATTTCATTGTTAATGAATTATTATGTTTTAATAGTGCAAGTGACGAAATTCCCTCTAACATAAGCTGCACCTTTCATTCATAAATTGATTTTACATTTCTTCAAAGGAACTTTTATTCTTGGTTTTGAAGAGATTCTTTGGTTCCTATAATAATGTTCACTAATTTTTTCCCACCCTGTACATACTCAGTATATACTGTTCATTATACAGAGTGTTTCTCAACTAAGTACGTTATTTTCAGAAAGTGATTCCTGACATCGAAACAAGAAATAGTTCCCATAAACATGGGAGAAATTTCGCTTTGTTTTTGAGATACAGTGTTTCCAACTTGGAGGACAAAGTCGATGCCTTACAATGGGAAGAAAATGAATAATTCTCAATAAATCAGAAACGATGCATTGAATGAAAATTTTGTTTGCGATAATTTTTTTCTAATAACATGGTGGATATCAGGAGTGAAAACACAATGTCACCGGGTTGTCAGTGTTGCCAATCTAGAATAACGTTTAAACATTTGAAACAGCACTACGTCGTGTTATTGGATATTTGGCATCCGAGTGTTGCCAATAATGGATAATACATGAGATTAAATATCCTAGGAAAATACATAGGCTGTATAATAATGGCGAGAATCTTTCGATTCCGGACATGTGGACAGGAGTGTTTGTGTACCTTTGTCCGTCGAAGGTATTCTATTTTCAGTTTTGGGTACTACCAGAGATTCTGTGAGCATTCTCAGTTTGAGTTAGTGTAAAGACAAAATTGAGGATCTAACAGTGATTTCGCCAGACCCCCCTGTGGGGGTTGTCAGCCTCCAAATCCTCAAGAACACCCCTAACTTTAAATTTTTGGGTTCAAAAATCGATAGCAATTGTGCAAAACTCTACTTACACCTACCCAATTTCGACTTTACACCCCACCCACCCCCAAACTGAAAATCCTGGCGGAATCCCTGGAGTTTAAAGCAGAAATTTGAAGGATTTTTTTTAATCGATTTTTAACTGAAAATTATTTGGATTCGGGGAGGTGGCGATTCTCAAGAATTTCGGGGTGACTTCCCCATTGGAAGAAGGAGGGGACCCTCTGGAAGAATCCCTGCATGATTTATCTTCTCGAGTACAATCTAAAAACCTTTGGACTTGATCAGTGCTGTAACAGAGTCTATTGTTACATACAGCAGGATAAAAAAAAAACAATGGGTTGAGTTAACAAATAACTTAATGCCATCAATTCATTTCACAGGAAAACCAAATGGGAGGGGGGATACTCTAAAAGAACCGATAATAAAGGGAATCACTGAAAGATGCTGAACACATATAAAATGACGTAACTTATCGAATCGTCATCATCAATTTGCTACTAATGAACTCGAAGTTACTGATTCCATTGTCCTGATTGGATGGAATATTTAACAAAAGAACAGGAAGTCTGATTCTATGGTCACAATTCTGGTTTGTTACACTGCAGCTATCGATTTGCCAATTGTGTACCACGTCAACAATGAAGGCTATGAAAGGGAGAGCGGGGGGGGGGGTGAATGAAGGCCAGAGCAGCCTCTGTTTTGTGTTTCTTCAATGTCACATATTCCAACTGCGAAATCTAGTTATTTTTGATGTAGCTCTCATTCTCCCGTCCTCCTCGCACGCACCCTAACGTGATTTTCACATACGCAGACTCCAACATACTGTCCCCCTTTCCACTAATAACTCATGCCTACCACGTCCTTCTTCACTAGTAACGCATGTCCTCCACATTACAATCTGACCTTTCTCCTCTACCTCACACAAACTCACACGCATGTAAAATTTTATTTTGTAACTTACACGTGGGGAGACTGTAACGGTTGTCTTCTTGCTTCCACGTGGCTGTTTGTAGTATTTTTTTCTTCTTCTCTTTCTCTTCTTTCGTTTCATTTCTTGTTGGAATAGATTGATGTTTATGGTGATGAAGAATCCTTTCTGTCTGTTCTCTATGCCATTCACAAACAGCACCTATCAACAAAATTCCTTAACTGTAGTATATATATATATGACGTCAAAAGTCTATTTCTGGGAGACATATTACGCATGCTTTATTGTGACAGGAATTTTTATTTTCTTCACGCGTTTCACGTTCTTACGTCAATTGAGACTAAGTCAAATCATTCCGTTATGGAAAATCAGCCCTTCATTTGTCGAGCGAGCTAAAGAGACAATGTAATTCGTAGCAAAAACGGATATAATTAAAAACGTTGTTCTTTGGTGTCGATAACAATATATTTTTTTCTGTGTTCCTTAATTACAATGCAAATTTTGGGTTCAGTTAGTTTTAGTAAGAAAACCCTTACCTTTAATTGCAATAAAGCAGAAATATTTGTCAGTTTATAGTAAGAAAATACACTGTTTGCCATTAAAAATGCAACAGCAAGAAGGAGAGAAGATAGCAGCCCCAAATTTGGCAGATAGATTCCGTGAGGTACAAGTAGCAAAATTATTAAACTTACCTCTCTGTGCGGTGTGTGACAGCGGAACAGAACTGCCGAAGGTAAGTAGGCTGTGGGTCCATCATGGGCATTCAGAACGGATGCAGCACGGGTGAACGCACCGGCCAAGGAAGCAGGGAACATTGTGTCCAGGCAGGAATGCTAGGATATCACGTGCCTCGTGCGGGCGCACTTTATCCTGATTGAATGTGATCACTGGCAGGTCCTGCACTGAAGAGACTACAACTCGGGTCCAACATGTTGTCGATGTATCGTTGGCTGGCGAATTCGACGACGAACAACTTTCGACCATATACCGTACACACACGCTCATGTCACACCAATAGTCAATTATCACTGCACTGTTGCTCTCTGGTCTACCTAAAGAGCTGTTGTGCTAATCAGTTGTTTACCTTGCCATACAAATTTTGCAATAATCCGGTGTCTCCTTTTCGTGTTGCATTTTTAATGGCAAGCAGTGTAGAACTTACAAGTTAAAATTATATGCCAATGGTGATGTAGCCTGGTACAAATTATATATATATGCTAATACATCGATTTATTTGATATCCAATAGTAATGATGAATATTTTATGTGAATCACAGAGTGAAGTGTTGCAAACTGTAGAAAATATTCGAGGTAAAAATCCAAAACAATTTAATAATTTTAATTAGAGTTGAAGAGACACCCACTTCCGAAAAAACATTTATAAACATCTATTTTTTCTTCATTCAATGAAGAAAGTCATCTCACAAAATTTTCCCCCAACTTTTACTAATGAACGTGAGAAAGATTGTCCTTTCTATAGCTCAATAGAAGTCGGAACATATTTTCTGCCTTTATTGTCTAGATTCAACGGAACAAGACAAAAAAAAAAAACTACCCATGGTGTCTGAAAATGATGGGTTTTGGAAATTTACAATGCAAATTATCCATTTATTTCGTACAATCACCTCATTCTTTTATTCAAGAGCTTGAAACACTGCATCATGCGCTTTACGTAATAACTAGGTAATCTACGCAGGAATTTAGCAATCCAGAAAGCGGGATGATATTACTTCAGAGTGAGGTTTTAATATTTACAGTGTATATGACGATGACGGTGATAACTTGCGCATGCAGTGATTCCGCCAGACCCATCTGTAAGGGGTGTCACCCCCAAATCTTTGAGAGCACC
>JAGDQP010030542.1:0-12242 GCA_022664845.1 Lepisma saccharinum | reverse complement strand
TATAAAAAATAAAATAAAAACTTGCATAATTAAGTTCTTTGTTTATATGTTTGTACACATTAGTGTTAATTATAAAAATCTACTGCACATTATTAGATAAAAAAGAACGTTTTATTTAATTAAGAAAAAAGTCCTTATCTGTGCACACCGAGAAACAATTTTCTTAGGAATAAAATTCTCATTTAACTGAAAATGAGAACATGTCAATTTAGAAATGAGATGGATGATCTTATTTCCAAATCGGTACAGTCTCATTATAAATTAATTGAGAATGTTGCTATCTCATATTTAAGAAAATTGTTTCTCGGTACACAGACAAGAACTTATTTTTCTCAATTTGAAGAAACCGTTTTCTTTTTAGTGTGCAATGTCGTTTGTAACTTAGCTAAAATGGATGGGGCATAATACTTACCGAATCCAATCAAATAAGACGCTTCCATCAAAATCAAATTAGAGAAGATATAACAAACAACGATGAAGGAAGATAAAAAAGGGATGTAGAAGAAGATAGAAAAAAAGAGAAGCAGTGAATACCGCTGCACATAGCGTAGGATGTTGATGGTGTGTACAAAACAAACAACGCCCAATCTAATTACTTGTGTAAACTCTCCCTCAAAAACCGCCACCCGTCCAACCCCTTTGGGAGGGTAAAGTGTTTCGTCAAGTCTTTGTTTGAACTTCACTTGGTCCTTTGCACAGAGACCCATTATTCTAATTTGTTGACATGCCGGAGAAAATTAACTGAGTTATTCAGACTGACGTGCCTGGGTTTGTTACAGTCACCATTGTTGTGTTTATCCGTCCCTTTCTCTTTCAGCTTTCCAAGTTTCCCGGATAAAATAAGTGCACTCAAGGGATGTGTCTTATCCTAAGCACACCAACGTTGCCCTTAAGTGAGTTTGTTTTAGAAAATGCGAACATTGTTACAAGGAGTCTAAAGAAATTTCTTTCACGAATCCTAATTAACACTTTAATGTATCTTATTTCGAATACACAATTCTGTCGATATAAAGTTATCCTCATGTTCCTACTCTTCAAATTGTACAATATTTACATAGTCAGTGGCATTATACTGGCTATCTATGCCATTCAGAAGGAACTGGTGACCTATATTCCTCCCTAACTTCATTTCCATTCATATAACATACATCAATATCAATACCAATCTTTTCTGTTCCATTCCTACACTACGGAGTCCCACAGCACTCCACACTGTTCGTACTTCTGTACCTGCTATTTGTAGACGATTTTCCTCCGTTGTCTCCAAATACTGTATAATCTCGTTTATCCGACCTTCGCTTATCCGACAGACCATCGCAAAAAAAAAAAAGCATCAATCGGTAACAACAACAACTGCAAGTTGTGAACGTTGTTGTTTTCGAGTCTACCGCGTGGCGCGCGCGTCTACATTATAACTCATGTATCTATCATTCAGTGCAGTGCAGTTTATCCGTGTATGCGACTCAGTTTATCGTCTGCTACTATTCATGCGTATGTGTCTGTGTGTCTAATGTAAAACATAGCTATTATGTTCGTAATGTGTATAATTATAACATAGTTTGACGTTTAATAGGCTTTTTCTTAATACCTTCCTATTATCCGACATTTTCGCTTATCCGACGCTCTGCCAGCCTGTTTATGGCGGATAAACGAGACTCTACTGTATACACATTTTTCAGCATGCGTACGATACTACTGCGTTTCTAGCAATCAGCCATAGCATACAACACACAAATCGTACAATAAACACTTTACTTGGTGCAGTAAGTAGGGTCTTACACCCATAACACACAAATCATAGTCATCCTTCCACCCAAACAAAATTCCTGTATTCGCCGCAATCCAACTCGTCTTGCCTGCACTGTTCAACATCAACCTCACCAAACACCTTGTACTTATAGTGCATCGCCAATTCATCTGTTGCCCATACGTACAGAAAATAGTCGCAAAGCTCACCAACTGTATAAACTAATTCAAACACTTAACTGGTACAACCTGGAGACTAGACTCAAAAACCGTCATCTATAGCTACAAACCCTTCTTATGTCCAGTCCTTACTTATGGGATTACAGCCTGGATCGTACTATCATCGATTTTCAGCACGCGTACGATCCAGCTGCTTTGTTAGTTTGTTTTCAAGGCCGGTATCGTGACGAATTTTCCGACAATTTCTTAACTATGTAGATAGCGTTTTTTGATAGCTTTATTTCTTTAGTGAGATTTTATGATGACTTTATTTCCATCTATGATGAATTTTATTTATTTATTAGAAGTTAGCACGAATACAGCAAACGCCATTTTACGCCGTTCTTGTAACAATGTGATGATCTTTCGTTTAACTTCTGTAAATGCAAAAGGGAATACCAGTATGATCTTGGTGCTATCGAAATTTTCTAATCACGCCCAAAAATGTAGTATAGGACGTGGGAAGGTTTGGGGTTTTAGTTTCTTAGACCGTTATACTCAGACATATAGTACTCGAACATAAACGCTTTATATAAAGGATTTTTAGACTAATTTTGATAGTATAAATAATTGGTTGATAAGGTGGGAGAATTTTCCATGTAGGTTTCAAACAGCTTATAGACATTTCCAGAACACTTGTTTTTCGAACATTTGAAATACTTATCTATTGTATTTCAGCACATGGCACATATCGTCAAAGTTACGAAATGTTTCCTTTACTGCTCGCATTCAATAATAATTTTAAATTATCAGATTTACCTTTATAGACCCAATCCAATAACAAATTTAAAGGATGATATCCCTCAGCGATCATTCGTCAAAGACAAGTGCTGTTGAAAATGAATGGCATAGTCATAGTTTTTATTCATCTGCTGCTGAAACAGAGAAATCCAAAGAAAATCTCAGTCAGGATTGAAACTGTGTGTCCCTTCCATTCGATATGTAGGAATCCCAAAACTTTGTAAGCTTTGCATTTTGGGGGCATTTTAATAACTACAGACTTCGTTCCGTCTCGTTGCTATTAGCTGTTAAGTTTCAAAATCCACAAATATCCATGCCCCAGCCGGAATTCGAACCCAGAACCTTGGAGACGCTAGCTGGCCTTAGAGCGCACAAGTACCATGTTTGGCGTATAAATCCCAAATCTGTGACCCTAACTACGATACTGAAGCGATACTGAAAGCGATCGTGTTTTTCTTTAAAAAGAAAGTCAATTGTCACCTTTTTTCCGTGCAAATTAGTATGTCGAAAAAATGTTTAAATTGTTAAAGAAAGCATAGAACAACAGATGTCACTGCATTTGTACTGGAGATCATACCGGTGATTCCACCTTTTCCCAATGGATTGCTTCTGAATATTTAATATTAATCATGTAAAATCAACACTATAGAAAATATGCTAATATCATGAACAACTTTCATGTCATGTTGTACTAAAATATGTCAAAACGCGAGAGTATGTGAGTGTTAAGAGGTTGCTGTACCTAGAATAATGTTTGCGTATACGTAGACGGCCAAATCGTTTATCTGTGTTCTTACTTTATTGTTTTTATCTATGGAATTCAATATGCATGAAATCAATCATCTCTTTCCTTAAATTATAATTTCTTCTAAATTTAGAGACTTTTGAAACTGAACATATTTGCATTTGGAGAATTGTTATTTCAGTTCCTAAAAGACGTTGAACTAAACGTGCTATTGTACCCCCATAGCTGGAAATAAATAAACATTATAGTCAATAAAGTAATTTTACAAACTTGTCAGTCCTTCTTTTACTCCAAACAGTGCATGAAACGCTTTCTGAAACGCCGCGAAATGTTAAGAGATGCCTGAAGAGAAATTGTCTCTATTCTACGAGAAGATCTTACATAAATATAGCAACTGATGCTGGGCTGTTTGATAGGACAAATTATCCGTCTTCTCTTTACAAACATGTTCTAATGGATTAAGATCTGGAGTATGAACAGACCAATCCTTTGGTTACAGTTTATTTTCCCTGAACTGTCGCTAAAACCCTTTGTGTTGAGGAGCATTGTCAGACTGCAACAAAGGTCAAAATTCTTGAAAATATTTCAGCATCCTTGAGCATCCAAGTAGTACTCAAACCATTCCACGTCTTCCACATTCAGGAAAGCAATGGTAAGTTAGCATCAATCTCCTATCTAAGAAGTATGGCGGCAACGTGTTTGAATACCAAGAATGCAGATGAAGGCTGGAAAAAGCAAGATTGCAATACCTAAACGGTAACATCAACTTCGCAAAAATATCTTATAGAGAAAAATTCTTTATCTGCTCTGTCTGTTAAAATGTTGTCAGCGTAAGGATCTTCAGCGTTATAATTCAAAATATTGGTTGAGGTAATGAGAACTTATCAAACACTAATAACAAACTTGACTAGTACCCATGACGCATTCTGGGCAACTTGACATCCGCCCATTCAAGCTGGAAGACATCAGTAAAGCATTGGAATCCCACTTAAAATGATTACATTTGAAGACCACAGGAAAAGAACGTATTATGTCCATTTTCTTGATTGTACAGAAGAGCGTTTAAAAAAATCTATAATCAGTATTGCGTGTATCTGGATATCAAATATGGATTTTCTCGTAACAGACGAACTACATGCATATTCTCTTCATCCGCGACAGTTTGTTAAAAAGAGCAAAACAGATGGCACTTTATCTCAATTTGGTGAAAATGGACAAATTGCGTTCTTTTTTCCCTGTGGTTCTCATTTTGTTTCCAAAGTAAGTTAAAAAAAACACTCTTTAAGATTGAAATTTAGTAATTTTCTATGTAAACACTTCCTCTCATCGAAGGGAAAGTGAAAATTCACGCTGTTTTAAATTAGTGTGTAAGTCTTATAAATAACCAGAAATTTATTATATAAAATATTTGCTAAGATCTTGTCACACTGAGTTCTTAATTCTAATTCTCGCCCTTTGTCACTTTTTGTGTTTATTTGGCTTACTAATTTCAAAGTTATTCCTACCTAAACATCTGGGTTCTAATAATTATAACCTGGAAAGTGAAATATATATAAAGCATGTAGTTTATTTCTACACAGAATAAAGAGAAAATTCTTTCTACAAAAGCTAAGTGCCTTAAAAATGGCGTGGTGCCAACTATAACAGAAAGTACTTCACAATACAAAGAAATTGATTCTTAAATCAATTAAATGGCTTCATTTGCCTGTTACTCAATAGCCGAACGGAGCTCAGCTTCCTGCTATGGTTTATTTTAAGAGATAATTAAGGGACTGACAGGCAACTACAATTTAATCCGTCACATCTGAGGGATGATATCTCTTGACGATTACTCTTCCGAGGGGGTAGAAGAGAAAACCAGTGCCTTTATATAGGTACCATATCGATATTTACCTGACGAAACTAAGGGAAACTCTTCAAATCCTTAATCAGTATAATCGGCAGCAAGACTCGAACTTACTTGCTTCTTCAGTTAGCTCTGACCGTAACCACTAGACCACGAGGGGTGGGTGAAACATCTCATATTTATTTGTGCTGATATATGTAAGGAAAAGAGTGGTTGTTATTTGCAGATTCAGTCATATAATGGTCCTCATAGAAGAAGGAATCTTTTCTATATGTTCATATCTGCATAGGAATCTGCGAACTCTTGTTGGAAAACGGCCGTTGGGAAACAAACCACGCACGCCAGCAGCTTCGATTCTTTCCTTCAGAAAGATCAGCAGTCGATACAGAAATATCTTCTTGCAACTCTTTTTTCTTTATTTTGCTTTTATATGCCTTTGAAATTGGTTTTGATCTTCTTTTTTGTATTTCTGTTCTTCTTTTGTTATTGCCAATTCCAAGAGAAACTGACCTTCCCTCTCACTCTTTTACTTTCTCTGTGTTGTTTCAAAATATCTACAAGTTTCTTGTTTTCCTTCTTTGCCGTCCACCAACCAAGTCTCTTTAACAGAAAGGACTTCATTTCTTGTGTTTGACTTGACTTCCTTCAGACCACTTGACTTCCTTCTTCATCTATTGAAAAGAAAACATAATCCTGGAGGGCTTTCTGAAGTTAAGTCCTTAACAGTCGGAAGAATCATTTAAAAATTAAAAGAAAGTTCTTAACAGTTGTTTCCATTAACAATACCAACTTTCCTTCTGCTGAACAATTCAAGTTCAGCATTTTGAAATAAAAACAATAAAAGAGAAATACATTTTATAGTTCTATATATTTGATGGAAAGAAAATAAATATAATGATGTTACTTGTTGTCTTTCGAAATTACACATTTGAAACGAATGAGACGTTTTGTGGACAACTCAAAGACGGCATAATTATGCAATGACTACAAAGTCTTATAAGAGATACAGTGACCAACAATATTCATTATATAATGTTACTTTTTGATTGTCTTGACTCTGCGTCTTGAATTACCAAGATTGCCAAAGCACGATCTCGGAGTGGCCCAGAGCCTAGCGCGCTCGCTTTCTGTGCTCGTGGTCACAGGTTCAATTCCCGCCGGGGTTACTTTGAAGCCCACTTTATTTTTTAAAAAACTGTAGGTCCCATCCTTAGAAGCTCACCGGCTAGTTTTTGACGTTAACAACAATTCAAACAAATTGGCAAAGCCTTCGTTGCATAAAGAGTAATCAACCAATCAAAATAAATTATTGTCAATTGTTGTGAGGTCGGATAATAACATAGCTTTGTGGTGTCTCCTCACCTTCCTCTTCATCTAGGATTGTCTCATCCATCCTAAGTTCATCGCATAAAGTGAGGGTTTATTGCAGAAGGGTACTGTTTCAGTTGGTCAGAATTTCGCATTTGTCGGGGAGAGCCTCGGCGCTCGTTATGAAGACTAAAAGTTCAGTGTTTCTACATGGGAATTGAATTGAATTTTAATTAAGGTCTTTAGGCAACTTTGGTTCAGGCCACCTCTCCATTCTTTGAAACACTTCGAAACAAGTTCATTTTGATTTCGATGGTGAAGCATCATTATGATAAATTTACGCCTGTTACCCCCACCTCTGTAGTCTAATGGCACTATCACCAACAGCTGCAGCATTGTTCTGCCGAAAGCGTTCATTCATCACAAATCGGAAGGCTATGGGTAGCTCGGATGAGGGAAAAGCGAAAATTATATTCTATCCTGGTTGGTAAGCCGGAGGGAAAGAGGCCGTTGGGAAGACCGAGGTGTAGTTGGAAGAATATTAGAAGGGGTAGATGTTCACGGCGAACGCGTTACTGCGGCTATGAACTTGCGAGTTCCCTAAGCCATAGAGTTCCCTTAGTTAAATATTATAACTCAAAGTTAAAAAGCGGGGCTGACAAGGCATCACGTCGTTTCAGTCTGTTGCTAATCTGGAAACTATCTAACATTCATGACGTTTAGTAGATTAAAATAGTAAGTCATTCTCGTATTTTCGTTTAATCTTTGTAAATTCAGACACTATTCATCGCAAATTATTCACCAAAACCCTAAAATAATTTATCTTTAAATATATTTCCACTAATGTATCTTTAAATCTGATTCAATTTAATAAAAATCTATTTCTTGTTTTGTTACTAGATGGGGCAGCAAACTTAAGTTACAAGAACCATCCGTAACACTGGAATCAAAATTAGTATAATTCGCAATTGTTCAAATAAACAAATCGTTTTCCAAACAAACAGGATAGGAAGCTTCCTTTGGTTCATCTGCACTCGTTTACATGTCTGTGTGGTAAAGTTTCTCCTTGTTGTAATAATAAATGCAATATTATTGATCTATGTTTCCATACGTACAGCAATCTTTCAATTTTGCAGTTTTTGACTGTCATGAATATTAAGTTTAGTTTAATGTATTATTAACGATTTCATCCGAACACACGCGATGTATGACGTAACTATTTAATTTCTTTCTTGAAAGGAATTCTAACCTCTAAAACTCTTGTAGAAACTGTATATATGTCTTCGTCAAAATGAAATGTCGTACAGTAATTTGCCGAGACTTTCTTTTTTTCTCTTTGCAGTCTTTTACCAGAGAACTAAACATGTCAATCTTCTGTCCCTGGCTAATTCCGCTACACATATTTATTTTCGTACTCTTGCCGACATTCGCATACAGCCAGCCTATTCAGTCCTTTTCCGGATATTGTAAATTTGGCAAAAGAATAAAATTAACTCTCTCTTATTCTCATTTGATTTCTATTTCTTCTGAGTCTACATGAATTCCAGAAGTTAACTTAATTCCTTTTACAAGAATAAATTATCAAGCAGTGGCTTCGGGAAGCGGACATAGGGGAGCACTTGCTCCCCTGGACTTCAGTCTTTTATATCTTTTGCTATTTTATTTTCATATATTTGGTGTACGTTTTTATGGTTTTCACTGCATGCATTTCTTAAGGGCACTTGGCATACTGGCATTAAATTTCCTGATTTAGTGCCCTATTCATTGATGTAATCACAAATACGGCAAATTTATACCCACAAAATAAACTTTGTGAAAACATCGAAAATGGAAACACGAATGGGATTATTGTACTATCCTGTAACTTTGATTTCTTTGAACGTACTATTTTTATTACACTCTTTTTATTAACTTACTCTGTAATCATGTTTCATCTCTGGTACAAATCTTGTAATTGATTTTTAACTCACTTTTCATCATTCGATTTCTTTAAAATGTTGTATACTTGCTTGCTTCCAATGACAATACAATATTCAATCATTAGATATACGACAGAATAATCCAGTTAACTGCAATTAATTAAAAAATAATTATTTAATATGGACTTTTTTATCCTAAAATAAATACTAGCCCGCAACGATGCTGGGTTTTGACTGGTTGCCGAGCACTAGAATTTTGGTGTGTGTAAGGATTTAAAAAAAAACACGCTTTTCTAAGCAAAGAAAAATGGACTAAAAAGTAAAAAATAATAAATTTATGAATCGGAAAATAAATGCGTGGGTTCTCTTGCTTATCTTATCATAAAATTATAATATCTAATAGCACCCACGCTTTTATTTTCCGATTCAGAAATTTATTATTTTTTTTTTTTTTACTTTTTAGTCCATTTTCCTTTGCTTAGAAAAGAATGTTTTTTAAAATCCTTTTTAATTAATTTTTTTGATTAAGTTCATAGCATTTCTCTTAGAAAGCAAATAAAAAACAATTCCCTTCCTGTCTCTCCCATACACATACACAAACTAACACACAAAGCTTAAAAGCACGAATAAGCCAACCGTAATATACACATTCTTTCAAAGTACTATAATAATTTATGGGCGCTCATCTCAAGGTACCTTGGTTTTCACATTTCCATTTCTTTTTAAATACCCACCAAATCAAGAACAATACTGGCATTTTGAAATTCGACCTACCTAATACTTATTAGCATTTATGAAATAAACTGTTACAGATTTTGAAACTCATTCTTTTAGCCGAGATAGTTGGAGGTCGTAACTTAGGACGGCATCGCCCAGAGTTTTAAATTTCTCATCCATAACAAATATATTCAAATTATGGATTACAGTACTTCATTTCATATATATTCTTGATTATTATCTAGCTCACTTGGTTAATTGACATTGTAAATTATTTTTAAACATTAAAAATGAAGCCTGATGAACAAAGGCTCTTAAAACAAAATCCTTAATCTTGAATTTTTAAAGACCTTTGGGCAACTTTGGCTCAAGCCGAATGGATGATTAAGGGAGAATTGGTGAAATGATGAAAGTTGATGGAAATTGGAGGAATACGCACGCATACGGTATTTGTTCACCATAAAACAACATGTCACGAACCAGAATCGAACCAGGGATCCCACGTACTAGAGATAAACGCTTTACCACTGAGTCACCGAAGGACAAAAAGAATCTGAAGTTGATTCCTTTTGCTGTTGCCTTGTTACGTTTTTGGTTACTATATCCGTAATCGAATGATGGCCAGGAAATAGCGGGTCTCACTAGTTTAAGAGTATCTAACGGTAGGCCAATATCGTTAATGAAAAATATATTAATGTTTTAGGACTAACAATAAGCATATTTCTAACATTAGTCGTCTATTTGTAAAATTAAAAGAGAAAATCTCTATTCATTTTGCACTGTGGAAATTGACAATACCTCTAACCAATGAAATTTCTGCAACTCCTCAGAAACAATTTGATAGCTGCTCTTCAGGAAGTGTGATAATGACTTGCGGACCAGTTTTCAAATATGCAACCAATACCATACACGCTGATAACCGTACATGTTTCTATAGCATAATTTGGCCATGATTGATAACTTACGCAGGACAGAAAGTTTGCCTAAGAAACCTCTTCTTCGACAGAAAATCTATTAATGTTTGTTAAAATATCTTCTTTCGATAATCGTTTTTAATTTACCCGAATTAATGAAACTCGTCTGTGTCTGACAATGTTATGCCATTTCTATCTACGTGACATCAAATTATCTAATAGATACAGATCATACATACTGCATTAATTCCCATAGTAACGAACGACGAGTTCTAAATTGCCAGGTAGTAAGGCATTTGATGGTCCTTACTGTTAAAAGATGTTGGACAGAGTCACTGTCCGGCGCTACTGATACGTCACTGTTCGAAAATTTTGCACTGTTTTCTTTATTCAAACTCCATTTCGTTAATTTGAAAATTATGATTATTTCAATTTTACTTTTAAATCAGAAAAGCCTAACCTTTCAGAAGATAACGTTTGAAAAATAGTAAACTGTAGTCTAATAAACGCTCTATAGTGGTAGGTAATAAATATATAAGTATTATATGCTCCTCTTCATGAGTCATCTGAAAATTTCTCCCATAACTGTGACACCGACACTTACACACCCACCCACACCCAAGTACATATATACGTAATATTTATCGCTCCTTGGGGAAATTCCCGGTGACGCCCTTATTATCAAGGTGGCGATATCTACAGCTAGATGGCAGCAGTGAAATGCTCCTAGAAATTCAAAACTGTAGAAAGCAATCCTCATAACGATTTTAAAGATGTTCGTGCCTACGCTTAATTATCTATTTTGCTCGTTGTTCAAATCATTCCATTGTTGTAGTAAATATCCAAAACCTACAACAATCTCTAAGCATAACATGAACAAATTGTCTGATATAATGAATGAGATTGTTAATTATTTTGGAAGCAACTTTCGATCAACATTTCAGAAATGACTAAAAGATGTGAAATAAAATATGTAGACAACAAATGCGAAGATTGTTGATTGGAAAGCCGGAGGGAAAGAGACAGTTAAGAAGACCAAGACGTCGTCAGGAGGACAATATTAGAAGGAATCTTCGAGAAGTAGTGTTGAAAATTGGCTTGACCTTGTTCAGATTGAACATGCGAGTTTTGTAAGCCATAGAGTAAGTTAGTAGGTATGTAAGACAAATAATGCGATTCAATAGATTCATTCGAACTGTCGAATGTAAATTACATAGCATCAACTTTAGATAAAGGTACACACACTGATGTTATCTACACTGACCTAGCCAAACCATTTGATACTGCAGATCATATCATGTTACGAAAGCCCAATTACTTTAATTTTACAGAACTTTCACTAACGTTCATTGCATCGTATTTAAACAATCATAAACAGTCTATTTTTTACAAAGACAATGCAAAGTTCAATTAGGTGTACCTCAAGGATCAAATCTGGGACCACTTTTCTTTATAATATTCATTTATGACTTACCACATTGTATAATGAACTATAAAAAACTGCAATTTGCTGATGACCTAAAATATATTTGGAAATATACTCCAATGAAGGCTATTTTAAACTTGAGTAAGACGTAAACAATATTGCTCAATGCTGTGAGAAAACTGATTTTGTTGTAAATGTTATCGAATGCAAGACTGTCTCTTTCTATAAGCTTAAAAGTAAATACTCGTATAAGTACACATACACAATTAACGGTGTTTAATTAAACAATATCAATTCAGTAAAAGATCTGGGTGTAATCTTGGATCCTCATTTAACATTTAATACGCACATTGCTACCATTGAAGCATATAGAAACTTACGATTAATCATGAAATTACGAAAAGATTGCGATAATCGGCAGGTGTTCAGAGTTGCTGTAATTCAAGTACGCCAGATCTAAATCTTAATATTCATCTGTAATATGCACCCACAATACTGTAAATATTCTACGACAATTATTGAAGTAATCCAATCAAAATATTTCAGAGTTTTAAGTAGAAACAAACTAGGTTTTATTCACATTCAGCGTCGCTACTGGTAGGAAACTGATCTTTTGACCTTGGAGAGAAGGAGAATTATTAACTATATTACATTTCTTTCC